>PXIH01S0002441.1:0-15843 GCA_003024985.2 Euperipatoides rowelli | reverse complement strand
GGGGGGGAGGGAGTTTGGCAATTGGCTGATACAAGAAGTAAGAAAAGTAATATAGGCCTATTTAATTATTTTAAGGGCAAAAGGCAATATTTTTCTAAATATGAATTGGTTCAAGAAATGAAAAGAAACTAATATTTATTAATATACATGGAGAAAAAGAGCTAGTAGATACTGTATATAGGTAAATCGATAAATTTGCCTAGTATTCTGGATATGAAAGTATGTAAGAATAACTCCAAAGACTCATTTTAACTGCATTCGTAAAATTATTTATTAGATTACATTAAGATCCTATGATATGAAAGTATCATAAAAGTTCTCTTAGGTGAGACAAATTTCCTCATAACCTTTTCAGCAATCTAGAGGCTATAAAAATAATACTATACATAATAATTATCTTGAGTATTACATGTATTAAACACAAGCAGGGGACAAAAAAAATGGTGGTGGGTAAGTAGGTAGCTAAATTTATCCAGAGTGTCAGATATAACTATCTATGCAATTTATTTATTTCAATAGATTAAAGACCAAAAAATAATAGCATTGCAGACATTAAACATAAAGAAATGAAATTGGGGTTGGGGAATAAAATAGTACACAGATAATTATACTGTATATACATACAAACAAAAAATGGAATAATGGTGTAATGTGTAAGTAAGATAAGCTCAATATTATGGTACAATTATTCTCAAGTGAGACACTAACTTTCGTAAAGGTAATAATCTATAAAACAAAATGAACTCGATGGCGCAAACTTTGCTATGCATGGCTGCAAGATTAAAATCATTGGACACTAACAAATATTGTGAATAAATAAATTTATGATAAATATCATATGACTAGCACACACTTGCTCTGCGTGAGTTAAGCTAATATACTGTACATTATATATTACAATTATAATATCCAAATTATTTAGAAATTACCATTGAATTCTTTAATTTTCATGCCCCATAAATCACAATGAATAAGTAATCATCTATATATACAATATCCCTGAAAATATTTTTAAAAACTTTGTTTACCTAACCTTCCTTTTATAACCCACACCCCTGAACTAACTAAGCAAAATTAGTTTCTGTACGCTTATGAGTAAAGCGAGGTTAGTGCGTGAATGATGCATGAGTATGGTTACCGACATTGTATGTATATCTATCAATTATTCGATAAGTTAGTATGTGCATGATTGAATGTCGATTCTGAGAGAGGAAAGATTAGTGTGCGCTCGATGAAAGGACAAAAGATACAGTGTCTGTATGTATGTTCATTATTAGGTTTTGTTAATTTAGTCTGTGCATAATGAAAGTGTGATTGAGATTACTTTTCCAATGTATGAGTCGTTCATGAATAAATGAATCGAAGCTGTGAATGGCTCACAAGAATAGAGATGATTGTTCATGCAATCATCAAAATAATAGTTTAGTTGATTAAATCATCGAGATCTTCACTAATGATTTCTCCCAGACCTCCACATGGTACAGATAATAATAGTAGCCAAACAAGAAACGTGTAAAAAAAACATTTTAACACACATGTTTTTATTCCTTCTAGCCCCCTGGTGGTGGAAATGAAAACCGTGGATTGCAATGCTTCCTGGTGGTAAAAATTGAAAGTAATTATATCAAATTGTATTGTCATCGGAAACTAGCATGTCTGCAAAATTTCAGCAAAATCGGTTCCGTATGAGTGGGTTAAAAATTGATTGCAAGATTTGACCAGGACAGAGAAATCAACTTAAATAAAACCATGTAAAAAGAAAATGGAATAAGTAAATAATTTGAAATAAAAATAATTAAAAATTAATCGACCTCATTACTTTTGCTTTGTAAAGCATTCATGTCGTTAAAATTACGTACAAAGCTATTAGAACTGTGTCTTAAAATATNAAGTAATTGAACATAATTTATGTTTAAGTTAAACAAACTTTTAGAATGAGAAACAAAAAATATGAAAAACCACTAATAATAGGCCTACTTATTCATTTCCAACTTATTTCAACAAAAGTAATAAATCCGAGGGAAATGAAAATGCTATTTCAAATGACCTAAAGTCATTTTTCAGATTCTTCTTTGCCCAGACTAATTACTTTGGAAAATTTATTATGAAATTAATAAAAATACAAAGAAAACAATTTCAAACAGAATTAATAATAATAATAATTATTATTTTTTAGAATTTCGGGATCTTTGGCTTAAGTCTTAACATTACATACTGTACATATAGCTTATAAATGCAATACTGAAATTTAGTAAGAATAGTTTACACAAATATGAATAAAGTGAGATGGATGACCAATATATTTGTTTTTAATTAAGGCTTGGAATAATAACATACATTTTACACTAAGAATGCATAAAATCATCTTTTTTTTAAAAAAAAAAAAAAAACAGATTTATTGGTCCCTTAACTCCCTTCTCCATCAAGGCTCTCCACTCCTCACTTTATGGGGAATGAGAAGAGTGGACATCCCTCAAACCAATGCCTAATAATTACCTGAAAAACTTTTATTCTAAATTCCCCTTTACTGCTGGGAGTGGGGTCTGTAACTTTCTGTGCTTTTAAAGGTTCCCCCTTTTGGGATTCTTGGAATATGGTAATCCTACATTTTTAAAACTTATATGTAGACACCAAGTGGCATCTTTTGCCAGTAATAAATATTGACAATTAATAGGCTAATGGCATAATAAATATGGCATAAACAATGGCAAAGATAAAGAACTTTATAGACATTGAAAAACCTTTTTTCCAATATAAATGTTAAATCTTTTAAAAACAGAACATAGATGGCACATCAAATAGCTGTTGAAGTCAACTCAAGACAAACCAGCTTAATCAATCTTTCTTTGGAAGGAAAGTAATAAAATAAAAAATAAAACCTTACTAACATTCTTTCGCAAACTTAAAAGTTAAGATATCTATTTACAATCGATATTTTAATCACTAGATTAGGCTTTTCTTATATTCCTAAAAGCGGTGCTTATACAAAAGTACGGACCATAAGGGAAACAAAAGATTCCAGGATGAGGAGGTCTCATTGGATTAAAGCTAGTAATCCTATTGGATTAAAAGTGAGCAAATATATTGAAGAACCTTATATCCAATTTACATCTTGGATCCTATAAAAGCCACCCAAAGACTTCGATCTAGATCTTACCAACTGCAAACGTACTGTCATTGTTTTCTGGGATCTACTGACTGCATTGTGGTCAACAAAGCCTCAGTTGTTCCCTTGTCTCAGCTGTAAACCAACACTGCAGTATTTTTCCAAGATCTTATCAATCGGTAGTTCAAGGTCTCATCTGCTAACAGTTGATTTTTGCCCACTCCCAATTGTAAAGTTTGCAGACTTATTTTCCTAATTTTATCGTTGTAACAAGTACTCCTAACCTAATCATTGGCTAGCACCTAGAAGGTTAGCTAAATTCATTCCTGGATCCTTAATTGGCATCACTTTGATAGCTAAACACTTGGTAAACCAAACATTTTATATATGCCATTAGAACATTGAATGCAATAGCAATTACAATTAAGTTCAATCCAGCACCTTGTACTTCTATATTTAATTATTTGAATATGTATAATCACTCTATGTAAAAGTATTTTACTAAATTATATTGTGCTAATCAACTATATTTGAACTCAATTACATGACTTACCTTTCTTAAATAACTTCACATCTGTTGGTCAAAATATATACAGTATAAGCCAGAAGCGGATACCTCTTCTGATTATAATAAAACTTTAGGGAGCAGGGCTCACCTTGAAGGGTTGGCATCGATTCCTAAACATTCAGGAAGCTGTTTATTTTTACAGAATAGCCTAACTTCAGCGAAACTTCTGATTTAAAGAAATCATTTTTAATCCACCCTTTTAGTATAAGACTCATTTATGAGCCTACATTATCAGTTTACCCCTTATAAAGCAACCTAAAGCTTACACTTGAAATTTCATCTCTATCTTAGCAGATAACACAATCTTATCTTGGGGTCATTCCATGTCAAATCAACTAGGGGCCTGATTCTTACATATCTTAGATTTCAATTATTTTTGGCTTATAAGTTGTACCTATGGAGGACATGAAAAATTCAAATTTTGAGAATTTTTTTTATCAGTCATTTTTTTATTATTTATTTTTGAAAACTGTGAAAAAGTTTTAATTTTACATCAATTTTGTCAACAATAAAATTCATAACTCTGGAATCAGACATGCTACAAGGTTCAGCTACAGCTCATTTTAAAGCTCGTTATATGAGCTTTAAATCTTGTAACACAACATAATTTAGACAGAGACATACTGTATTTTTAATCTTAGAAAAATTTGTTTTTTAAAAATCTCAAAAACATTTTTAATTTTTTTTTTCAACAAATATATGTTAATTTCATATACAGTATGTTGACTATAAGTATGCAAAGTTAGAAGATGGAAAATTAATGGAGTTTTAAGTTACAGATTTTTTGAATAAGAATGGTGCATCTGTCTGTAGACATAATCTTTTTGTAGACACAATGTTATCGACAAAGACACAAAGTAGATCTCTGTCAAGTTATAAGTCAATGAAATGATGGAACCATAACAGACTATAACATAGTAAATAGCTGTAATTAATAACATTCAACAAAAATATGTAGGCTACAGTAAGTAATATTACCTTAAAATCAGGCTGGGAAAGGGGAGTTTTGATAACAGTGAAGCGAACATTATAGAGAGCCTATTTTCCTTGAAGTTTTCTCTCCAGAATAGCTGATGCTACCATTTCATCCTTTGTGTGTGCATTCTCCTGTTACTTGTTGAAATATCAGTTTCCGGAACTTCTTTTCCAGATTTTGAAGTTAAATGTTTTTCAATGCTAATTTTTATCTTCTAAAACTTTTTTTCTCTTTAATACGATTCTCTTTTAAGTCACTTTTTTTATGGGTGATTCCCCTTTTATTGCGACTGGTTCAATAAATCAAAGGAGGCATCAGGTCAGTGAATTTTTCCATTTCTCCCTCACTTCTCTATCATTCCCCATTTTAAGACTCCTCTTATAATCTCTATTAGCTTCCTACCTAATTTAACGCATTTCCCTATCTCTCTCCTTTATCCCCTTTTTCCTACTCCTACTCCCCCTCTCCCAATCATTCCTATCCTTTAATGCATTTTCCAGTCCCTTATTTAAACAATCCATAAAATCTCTATAATTAACATCCCAAACTTCGCTAACTTATCCTCCATTATATTTCCTAATAGTTCCAAACCCCCTTCTTTTTTAAATTCCATCCCTTAAACTTCACCCCCCCCCCTCCTTACCAAACTCTACTCCCCCACATATCGCCCTAATTTAATTTCAATCATATTATGATCCGAAACACACCCTTTTCTTCTCCATCCCAAATTTTAATTTCCTTATATCGTCCCTATTCAACCCAAAATACAATTTCTATAACCTTACACCATTCCCCGCTACACCAAGTAGCCTATATTCCCCTACACAATCTATCAAATTACAAATACCCAAATCTACCTCACAACAAAACTTATTTAATAATTTCCCATTATCATTATCTATACCTTCAAATTCCTCAATATGCCCATTAAAATCCCCCATAATAATAATCTTAAAATCCCTATTTCTATACTTTTTCACCCCCTCTAATAAATCCTTAAAATCCCTTTATTCCACTCCAATTTGTCCTTCTTGTTAATACTATTCCTAACACAATTTTCAAATCACCCAATTCTAACAACCCCCACATAAATCCCTTACCCTTTATCACCTCTATCTTCTAAACTTTCCGTTACCCATAAACCCATACCCCCTTCTTATCCCCCTCTAACCTATTATTCCCATACCATGTGCCCTCCTCTAAAAAAGGAACTTCCTCTTCCCTCAAATTAGTTTCTACAACCCCTAAAAACTTAATATCACTTCAACAAGCCCCCATCAAATCCATTTGTCTTTCCTCCTCCGTTGCATAATAAATCTCATTTTACTTCCCCTTTCCTAACCTTACTTCTCCTTTTAAATATCCTTATTCCCTTCTTATCCCCTCCTTTACATGAGATTTTCTCTTCCATCCCTTCCTTCATTCTTTCACTAACTCCCTCAAATTTCTCCCCAAAAAATCTATCTCCCCTACCAGGGGAGGACTGGCCCACCCTGCTACCCTGCCAATGCAGAGTGGGCCCTCTGACTCTTGTGGCCCCCACTGGGGTGGGAATAAATGTGAAAATCTGGTCACCCTAACCTAAAAGGGAAGAATTGGGCCCTGGGCTTGCCAGTCCGCCCCTGCCCCCTACTAATTAATTCAATCTTATCCCATCCCCTCTAAAACATTCTCTGTCCATATTCGTCCCTATATCCTCAAATAATACTCCCTCACACCCACATACCCTTATCTCCCTTCCTGCAAACCCACATACCCTTACCACTCCCCTTACCCATCCCTAAACATCTCGTGTGGAACTACCCATCACAAAAATCACACACTATCATAGATCCCCTCTCTCATAGCTATTATCATAAATCATCCTTTATTTTAGACCCTTCCCATTCTGCTCTTTAACATTTTCTTCTTCCTATTCCGCAATTTTAATTAAAACAAAAAATTATCCACTTTCTAATACCAACAAACCACCTTGTTCCCCTTCTAAAATTATTTAATTCCTACCTGTATTAGCAATATACTAATTTCTAACAAAAATTCCCTACTATTTATATCCCAATAAATTCTAAAAAACTACAATGATCTATATCTTACTAATAAAAACTAACCTCACTATAACCCACTAACTTAAAATTATATAATAAATCTCGAAAAAAAAAGCCATTCAACGTAACAATTATATAAAAACAAAATTTCCTACAACTATCAATCTCTAAAAATTAATTATAAAACTTCCCTCCTTTTTAATATAATTATAATTACTTATCACTTAATCTAACAAAATATCTTTTACTAACAAAACATAAATTCCAACAATTTAGTATAAAACTAAACTCATAAACCTCAACATATCCCACAAACCCCAAATACACCTAACCGTAAGTCCCTTAAATTAAAAACTACACTAAATCCAAAAAGTCTTCCCTTAACTCCCTAAACCCAAAGAAACCCCTTAAATTTAATTAGGGCCTAATGGAAGTGGAATTATGAACTTTTCAAGTTCATAGCGCCCGCTGATTAGGTTAACGGTTGATTAACAGTATGGTGGACGTAAATTATGTTAAAATTATCAAAATAAATCAAAAAAATATTATTTCACTCCATCATCATAGGATTGGGGCATAATGGGTTTAATATATAGTAGAAGTTAGGGTTCAGGGTTAGGACTGTAAATAAAATAAATATGTTATCCATCTTGATCATGTCATGTGACTAAAAGTTCATAATACTCTGCTTCCGCTAGGCCCGACTTTAAATTTATAATAAAACTGTCACAAATATGACTCCGTTTAAAAAATTTTCCAAACTGCAGATCACTGATGCATCACAACAAAAATCACTAGAGCTATGATGAAAAGCTGGCTACTCCTTGTATCCGGAGTCATTTTAAAAAAATGTTAGCCATTACAAAACTAAACCCACCCTCCTTTCCCATTCAACCAATAAATCCTTAACCCAACCCAACCATTTCCCCCCCCCCCTTAAAACCCAAACATTTTTCCCTCCCCTTCCTCTGCCCTCACCCCCTTCTCTTCTATTATCCCTAACTTCCTCCAGTCTCCTACAATGCAAAAGTATGTTTTATCCATAAACTGCACCTACCAAATTTTTTTAACTTACCCTTCGCCTCCCTATTTAAAAAAAACTACTCCACCCCATATCCCCTTGTATTGCCTCTATAGCCGTATAACTATGCCCCCCCACTGCCAATCTCCCCATCTCATTCTGTGCACCACTCATTCTCCTCCAAACATTACCTCCCATGACTAACACATCACTCACATACAACAAACCTGGAACTGCCACTGACTTTCATGTCCTAACCACCTCATATTTGCTAAAACTCATGCATGCCACCCTAATTATCCCTTTGTTTTTCCCAATTTTACTAATTTTCTTTTCCCAATCTCCCAAATACTCATTATTGTTGAAAGTAACTCCTACATAAACATAATCCTTAACCTCCAGTTTCATATTATTTAACATCCATACCCTCTCATCCCTTTTATTTAATCTCATAATTTTTGATTTCTCCCCACTAAAATCCAAATCAACCCCCACAAATATTTAAAAGCCTCTGCATATCTTCCCCCCTTTCAGCAAATAAAACTGTCATCTGCAAATAATAATCCCCCAGCTTATTCTTTTCACCCCTCAAAATTTCCCCGATCCCATTAATTTCCTGTCAAACTTATCCATATATAACAAAAATAACACTGCCGACAATGGACACCCCTGCCTTAACCCCCTACTACAATACATTTTCCTTGACTCCTCTACGCACTGCATAATAAAATTATTATCCTCATACACCCTTCTCAAGAAATTTATCCACCTAATATCCATTCCAAAATCCCCCAATATTTCCCATAATTTCCTATCCACACTATCGAAAGCTTTTTTTATATCCAAAAACCCCAAATTTAGTTCACTATTCTCCATAAAACTCCTTTCCATTAATTGAGAAACCACAAACAAACAATCCCCTATATTCCTATCCCTTCTAAACCCATGCTGCAATTACCCCAAAATATTATTCTCTTCCATCCACTCCACATTCCACCCCTTCAAAATATTCATCATCATCTTATACACAACACTAGTCACCGCTATCGGCCTATAATTATCTAAAATCCCTCCCCTTCCCCTTAAAAATCATCCTAACCCTATTCTCCTTCCAGCTCTCCTGTATATTCCCTCCATTTACAATCTTCTCCAACACCCTCCTCAAATATTCCCTACCTCCCTTACTAATACATTTAATCATTTCAATAGCAATTCCATCTAGACCCCTCGCTTTACCATCTTTCATACCTCAATATCTTTACAAGCTCATCTTTAATAATTGTCTCATCCCCCACTCTCCTCTACAGACCTTCTCCTCTACAACCCAACCTTTAGTTACCCTAACATCCCCCCCTTGCATGTTCGCATATTTAATAACTTTCATCCCCCCCTCTAAACCACATTTCCTCCTCCCCCTTATCACCCCAACCCTTAACATAATTCCAAAATTTCCTACATCCCTCCCTTCCCCCCTCTTTTATCAACCCTCATTAAATTTCTATCCAATTTCCTCCTAAAATCCACCACCTTAATTTTAACCAAATTCTTACATTTCACATATTCATCTATTTCACCTTTATCTCCCTTCTACTCCCTTCTTTAAACTCAATTTATACATCCTATTTGCCTCCTTCCTTAATTTTATTAACCTATCAATCTCCTTATCCCTTTCCTTTCTCCCCCTCTCACTTCACCCTCTCCCTCTTTCCTCACTTTAAAAACTTCTCAGCTTCCCCCTCAATACTATTCGCAAAAAAATCATAACTTATTTCCTTCATATCATCTAACCTCCTCTCCATGCCCTCACTAAACTTCTCTAAACAACCCCTCTTTTCTATATGCCATCCCTCCTTCACTCTCCCCATCTTTCCTATCCTTAAAGTTATAAAATTATGATCCGATATACACCCCTTCACCTCATCCCAAATTTTCTTTTCCTCTATAATACTCTCCCAATCCCTATTTACCAAAACATAATCCAAAACCTTATTCTAACAATCCCTACTCCAAGTAGTCACCCCCCCCCCTACAATGCCATTTAGAGAAATGTGCTCCCTCTGTTAATGGGCTAATTTAATGATGGAATGACTGTCTACCAAACCTAGGCACACCATTTTAGTCTAGAAAATGATGGAATGACTGTCTACCAAACCTAGGCACACCATTTAGTCCAGAAAATGGTTGGGCCGACAGAAGTTGTGTAAAAATTAAATAAAAAAAACACGATCAAAAAGGTTTATTGGGTTGGGGTATAGTTATTACTTACTGTATAGGAGTTAGGGTTCAGGTCGAGTCGATTAGGATTGTAAGTAAAAAAAAATAAGGCTGCTATTTATTTTAATCATGTGACATTGTCATACTTGAGCACTTTTTAGTTTTGGACTCAAAAGTGCTCAAGTTTGACTGCCAACTGCAAATGTTTATTTTCTCAATATTCTACCCCCGCCTCTTTCCATTAAGAAAAAATAAAAACAATTAAAAAAAAAAAATCCCACATTATTTTGTGGTTAATCTAAAGTAAATCTTCATGGGAGCCTCTTAACAGTCGGTTGATTTTGTAACCTGTCACTTTGTAGTTTCAACCCTGACAACAGTACAGAGCCTAGTAATTTTAAATAACCATCTTACAATAACTAATAATTTAAAGTGTCATGGATTTTTTAAAATGTTAATTTAGGTTCACCATTCCGAATGGTCCATTCGCATTATAACCTGTTGGAGTCGGTAGAAGTAATCAAGGGTAGTCACCTGCATAGTTTTAACATAGTGCCATGACTCATTAGTTAAAGTGCCTGATCAACAAAATTTTCTTTAATCAGCAAATTGTAGAGACCTTAACCATAGCTATTTTTTGTTCATATTTCGAAAAAAAAAAGTTTGTAATGGAATCACTTTTTTTTTAAAGAAAACACAGTTTAATTTAAAACAAATTTATTTCATCTGTATGTATATTTAATAAATATAATATGTAAAACATAATTCTTTGAATTTACATAAAATAAATACATGTAAATCACATTTTACCTATATGTTCGTTATCTCTTTCTCTTTGGAAAATAGCTGTAATTTCACATGTTCTGGCCGGTTATCTTTTTTTAAATTCTTCTGTTTACTTCGAGTTCTCTTTTTAAATCTTTTGCGTTTAAAATCCTTCCTTGGAGAATCATTAGTCTGATCTGACGACCCATGAAAGTTGATCAAATTTTTAAAACTTCCTTTCATGTTTTCACATTGAGGTGCTGCTGTGATAGAATCACTGTCCGTCGTCTCATTATTCCTTGTCTGCAATTTAGACTTATTAAACAAATCTATTCTGTTTTGAAAATATTTAATTCTTTCTAGTAGAATATTCCGCTCAAACACACTAGCAGTTTGCAACTGTTCTCGCAACATTCGAACTTTTTTTTTCGCATTTTTAACTGCATTTTTGCTGATACCAATAATTCCTTCTTGTTGTTTTGTTACGGATTGTTGTAGTTTAGGCTTTTTAATTAAAGTTGTTTTATTGTCGTTAGAATCATAATTTGTGGGAAGCTTCCTCTTTTCACCTGAAGGTTTTAACAAAATATCATTTTTAAATCCTTTCTCAATAAACTTTGGTTCATTTTTTAATCCACACACTTTAACATCCGGTTGATTTACATTACCAGAATTTCCTATAAACAGTTTTTCTTCTTTCTGTAGGGGTGTGATTTTCGTTATAGTATGTGATGTCTGCTCATTCTTTTGAATCGTGCTTAATTGATTTTCATGTTTGATTGTTGGAAACCAACTAGAAACAGTGCTAGTAAAACTACGACATATTTGTAATCGAGTCACCATTTTTAAAAGGATAATATTTTCACAACACAGCGTGCATTTGATAACGTCACTGATTATTTCAATAATATAACAATTTTTAAAATAAGCCTTAGAAAACAATAATTGAAAGATGAAATCAGAATGATAAAGTATAAGACGACATAAAATATTTGTGTGGTGATAACTAAAAATCTTTTGAAAGCCATCCACTTCCACATGTACTAAAGTATGGATTTTGAAAAATTGGTCATATTCCGCTCAACCTTTAAAGCGTCTGTGTAGCTCAGACTCAATAATTATATTATTCCAAAAACAGCCAATCATAGGTCGTATGGAATTCTATCTGCGCTATAGTGTTATTTTATTTATTTCTTACTATGCTTTAATATTTATGTTGGACTTAGGGTCAGTGTGCGGTTGAGGTTAGATATCCTTTAATATGCTATTATATTTATGTTGGGATTAGGATCTGTGTACGGTTAGGGTTAGAGATCGTTTAATACGCTGGAACATGAGTTGGATCTGAGATTCAGACGCTTGTCGCAACTTTTTCTGATGTCACACAATGCCAGACATGATTGTAACCAACTATCTTAACTCCAAATGTATACTAGTACTTACTTACTTAGACAGCCTCTAACATTACCCAAACCCTATGAAACTAGCAATATACACATATTGTATGAATCTTGAATATTAATGTTGTGAAGAGATTTTTCCGATTGACCATGGTAACGAGCGTGATTTCTTTCATGTGATATCTGAGGTTGGTGTGATTATTTATGATATAAGTAGGCTTATATAAATATTTATATCTGTAGATATAGGCCAATGGCCTTTGTACATCTCTTATTATTAGTTTATATTTGAAAATCAGGAAATCAATAAATATTTAACCTCTGTTATTTATCAATTCCCTGTAGAATTCTTGTTGGCTAGGTGGATAATTCTGAATAGACTAAAATTACATGTACCAGTACTGTATTTACAACTGACTTCTTTCCTGACAATATACAGTACATGGGTTTATTCAGAACAGATCAACTTTTCCAATTTAAGCAAATACTCGTATGATGTTATAAATAACATTAACAATGGTATTGCAACAGATACCATACATCTTGATTTTACATCTGCGTATAGCCTACCATTGATCATGATCTATTGATACATAAACTTATTGGTAATTTTCCTGGATACCTTATAAAGATAATTGTTGAATATCTGGCTGATAGATACTTAAGGGTAAAGATTAATGCTATTACTGTACATCTAGCAAACATCTAATTAATAGAGGGATTCCTCAAGGCGGTGCTCTTCCTGTTATTGTTTAATATAACCATAAGAGACCTTGTAGTTGAATTTAAGGATAATACACTTTTATATGCTGATGATATCAAGATGTATGGAGCACTGAAAGACATAAATTCTCATAAAGTCGTACAAGATAATCTTAATAAAATTGTAAACAAGTGTAAAGATGAAGGTTTTGTAATTAATCACGAATCTACTGTTATTCATATGGGAAAAATAAATAAAAAATATGACTATTATATAGATTCTATTATTTTGGGTAGTTTTAATGAATTTAAAATAAATATTGATGTATATGAATTTAAAATAAATATTGATGTATATGTAAAAAAAATTGTCCTTTTGAGGATCTTAATTATAGTTAGATACCGGTATGTAAAGTTTATTTTCTAAGATTGATAATGTTATCAAAATAAATATACTATACTGTTCTTTAGTTAGTGATTAGAATTTGGAGTTTGTAAGATTTTGATTATCTAGTTGAATTATTTGTTTTAAATGTTATGCAATATTTTTTGTACATAGATTTTGTTTGATTTAGTGACATTGTACTTATGGTTTACTTGTTAAACTTTTGTAATATGTCAACTGTACAAACCCATTGGGTTTAAACTTTAAAAGAAATTAAAATTAAATTAAAGAACTTGTTTTTATCTTTTGCCATCACCACTTCAACAGGGAGACTATTCTATATCTTAACAATTCTGTTTGAAATAAAGTTCATCCTTATATTGATTTTACAGTGTTCCTTTTCCAATTTGTTTTTGTCCCCTAGTAGGCTATTTGAATTATTATTTAATTTGAAGATGTCTTTATTTATTGTATTTCCATTGCTCCATGTACTGTATAACTTAAACAAAGATCAAATCACCCCTGATAGCTCTTTGTGAAGGTGTGATTAAGTTTAGTTTCTCTAGTCTTTCTTGTAGGGGAGTTTTTTTAGGCAGTTTACTTGATTGCTAGGCTATATCTTCTTGTTTTCCTATTTAATGTCCTTTGTTTCCAATATGCCATACTATTTTGCAGTAGTCTAAGAAGGGTTTAATTAATGATTTATTTATTATTATAACTAACCCATAAGGTTAAATAAGACTTTTGTCTTATTACATAAAACAGAAACAAAAACATCAAACAAAATATTAAAATACAATCCTTTCTACAAACCATGTAAAAATGTTTAGAATATCAAAAGAGAAAAAAAAAATTATTATATTAATTACTATCATATCTTTCAGATTATCTTTAAACGTCAAATAAATACATTGGATTTATATTATTCTTTACATATCTAAAAATACACTTCTTAAATACTTTGATGTGAATTCCATCAAAATAACTAACTGGTAATTTATTCCATAAATTGATTGAACGGTTTGTTATTAATTTTTTCCCTTTTAGTTTTTTTATAATTATTTTTAACATTAAACTTATGTCTGCGTGAAGTAGATCTTACATTTAATTGAAACAAACCCTTTCTATTTTCATTTACTATAATTTCTTTATACATGTAAGTTAAATCCAAATAGTGAAATCTTTGATATGGTGTGTGTAACATATCACATGTGATATAATTAAATGTGCATTTTATTGTGCCCATTTTTGTATTCATTTTTTTATTTGTATGTAAATTGTATGTTTTTGAAATTTAATTTGGAGTCAATCCAAATTCCCAACTCTTTGTGTTTTAATACCTTATCTATTTTTGCTTCATCAATAAAAAAATCCAAAATTATTTGATTTGCCTATGGTTAAGTTTTTGCATTTGTCATTATTTAGTGTTACCGGTAGTCCATTTGCAATTGACCAGTTGATTGTCTTGTTTATATTTAATTGTAATGATTTTTGTTCTTGTGTGTTATTACATACAGTACTATGTTAGAAATTGTTATGTTGTCGGCATATATTTTGAAGATATGTTATATTTTTGTCGATGTAACATGATATAATCAAATGTGCATTTTATTGTACCAATATATTGAATAAAGCCGTGTATAGTACAGCTCCTTGTGGCCCCTCTATAGGCCTATATATTTTTATTCTTGGAACTGATGTTGGCTATCTTAACATTGATTTTTCTTCACTTAGAAAATTCTGTATCCAATTCGTATTAGTTTTTCTAATAAAATATTAATGTCTTGATGTCAAATGCTTTGCTGAAGTCGAATAATATTATTTCTATGTTGTTATTAGCATTCTTCATCTATGGTCCAGTCATCTAACGAACTTAGTAGATTTGCTTCACATGAGTAGTCTTTCCGGAAAATAAATTGATTTTTGGAGAGTATCATTACTTGTTATGTTAAGTCTTTTGACAATTATTTTTTCCATAATTTAACTTAAACTACTAGTTATAGTGATTGGCCTGTAGCTTTTAATTGGATCTCTCCATTTTTTTATTTTGGAGTTATAGTTCCTTTTTTCCAGTCTGTAGGTATGAGGTTATAAATCATTGACAAATCTATTATTTGAGTTTTAAAAGCATTTAACAAAAAATGATTTGCATTGGTTTATTAGGTAGTTGGATATTAGATCTGCTACTGATGTGAAATTATTTATCTTAATTATGATCGATTCAATTTCATGTTTTTGTACAGTAGCCTATTTATATTATTACTATCTATTGTTGGTCGAATATTGATTTTTTTTTGTTGAGTTGTTGCTGAGATCTGGCAAGCTGTGCTGCAAATAGGTTTACAATTTATTCATTGTTAATGATCTCTGATCCATTATTGTTTATTGAGTTTATTGTTTTAGGGAGTGTTTTATTCTTTTTTATCTGTTTAAATATTTGGCCTACTGTTGAGAGTTTTTTCTTCCTTTTTTTTATAATTTCTTAGTCATAATTTAGTTTACTTTTCTTCACATTAATTTTATGTATATTCCTCTTAGATTTATAGTCTTTCCAATTTATTTTGGCAGGGTTCTTTTTATATTTCTGAAATATTATTTTTTCCCTTTTGGATATTATAGGTGAAGTATTATACCATTTGTTATTTATTTATTTATTTATTT
>PXIH01S0002437.1:0-15475 GCA_003024985.2 Euperipatoides rowelli | reverse complement strand
AGTAATTTTGTATACAATAAACACTTCTAGACTGAGTTAAGAACTAATATAATAAAAAATATATGCAATATTTTTTGTCTATATTTTTGATCTGGTAAAGGAATGAAAAAGGAACTTGGATCTGGAACTAGTTCCTTTTTGAAAACAGAAACTAAGAACAGGAACTATTTTTTAAAAGGAACTGGAACTGGAACTAGTTCCTTTTTTACTGGAACTATCCCAACACTGGATCACTCATATTATAGAAACCTACTTAGAAAAAGTACATGAAATTAATTGTATCTTAAACATATCGGCAGATTTGTTCTTTGGATAAACTTTTCCCCCCACCCTTAAACAAAAAAACAATCAAGTCAGCTGCTTTAGATGACTAGTTTATATAATACACTGTGCATAAAAATATCCCGAGGAGATCTTTATTTTAAAAAAAAAAACTGTATTTGTCCATCAGTTAGTAAATGTAAATGATAAATTAAATTTTAAACCATTCTGACCAATCTTAGACCAACTATTCATCTGGATACCAGATATATTAGGATTCTAGTTATCAATGGCTCACCACACAATAGCAACCTTCAACAACCATTAAATTCCCTACCCATATTTTAAAAAAAATTAATGTTCCTTTATTTTTTAATGTTATGCCCTTTAACTATCCCCTTCCCAATTTATTTACCTTTTTTTTATTACTGTTTGAAGTGCTCCTTAAAAATCAGTTTTTGGTTAATATACTCCGGTCTTTATTGTCGAGTAAAAATTTTATTTTTTTAGTATCTGAAAATCAATAATTTGATTTTTTTTCTTGTGGATTTGTATAAAGAGTGTTATTGTGTTAAAGCATTTCAGTAACGAGTGATTATTTGACTTATGGTAAAAAAAAAAAAATTTTTTTCGCCACACCACATTTCGAATGGATTCAAGGCCCCACCTCTACAAAAATAGCAATTACTTTCACTTAATTAAATATTGCTGTAATAAAATCATTATTTTGTCAAATAAATAATAAAAATACTTTGTGATGTTGCTTCTAAAATTTATGCAGTAATATACTGTACATTACAAAAATATTAATCTAGTTTTTTTGTAATTTGCTAGAGTTTTGTGGGAATATGAGGTGCTACATTTAGATTAATTCGGTGAAGAATAAAATATATACTGTATGAAAATAGTCAACGTAATTAAAGGCATAAGACAATTTCTTTTGACTAAAAGTTTTAATTTCTTATAGCCTATAAAGTTTATAATCTGATAGCGTATCTTATTCGAAGAACCGTTAATTTTCTTCTAACGATAAGCAGTGTAATGAATAGCTGAATTAATAGCTGCAGTCTATTTCCTAGTTGTTGTATTTGTAGTTTGATTCGTATATTTAAGAAATAGCCGATCCTTGTTTATGTTTTGTTTACTCTGTGGGTGACACTTTTCTATTTTTAATTACGAGAACGGAAATAATGTATAAAACGATCGACTTGCTTAAATGTGTGAATCATACAAATATTTTATTCATGTATTCAAATAAAAATAAAATAATGTAGCAGGAATACCATCTTGTCTTGATTTTCTTCGTCATTTCCAACACTGCTTTCTATTTATTTAACTTTGCAGAATTAAACGATAAAACAATAAAATATTTTATTTTATTGTTTTATCGTTTAATTCTGCAAAGTCAAAAATTCAATGTGCCTCTACCACCCCTGGATCGTAAAAGCAATCAATGTCAGAAAGGGCTCTTTAGTTTTGAACTTTTATTCCGTCTTTTATCTGGTTGCAGTCAATAAAAAGTTATTTCAAAGACAGGCAGCCTTCATGTTTTTAGCTCCTCCTTGCCAACAACAATAGTATAAAACATCCAGACAGAAAATAGAGCTCTGATGTGAAAAATTTGACTTTTCATAATAGATATTTTACGATCAGTGCATCAAAATATGGCCAAATCTCCAGTACACACGATCTTTCCCAATTTACTCATACAGTATATTGACATCATCTCTGCACTATAAGGACACTTTACATTAAAGCCTCAGCATATTATCAAGTGTCGTCTTATCATCCAACTTACGATGTTTTTCCCCTAGGGAAAATTTATTTATTGTAAAGATAAAGGAGGAGCACTGAAAACTAAAAGTTTTAGCAGATTGACCATTATGTAAGCCACAGTAATGGACCATGTATGGACTTAGTTATTATTTCCTTGATCAGTGCTCAACATGGCAGTTTTATAATTCCATTAACAATTGTGAAGCTGTTATTTAGCGAATGTCTAAAATAATTTTTTTCTAAAGGGGATATGTTTTTTTAATTGGTCATTATTCCTTTGTTAAACGATTAAAATAATCTCCCTTTCAATGGAAGTACATTTCAAATAACACAATTGTAAAAATCTGACGTAAATTAATGTAAATTTTCAATTTATAGAAGTAACAGAACATCTCCGCCCCCTCCCCCCCATGCACCTTAGTATATTAAATGACTGCAATTATTTACCCCCTCCACCCATTCCCCCCCTACCCATTTAAAAATGAAAAAATCTTATTTTTGCCCCCTCCCTCAGTGGTTTAAAAACAATAAAATTCTAAATGTTAAACCCAATACTAATATTAGCTTATTTTATTTTTAAAAATTTTATGAAAAAATATTATTTAAAAAAAGTTAGTGTTATCTAGTTACAATTTTAATCAATAGATGACACTAGTCTATTTCCTTTCTGCCATGTATGATAAGGATTTTACAGTATATACTGTATATATATATATAGTTTTATGGAAAAAGAGTAAAAACAATTTGGAAAAGTTTAAAAATCATACGAGGTAAACCACTGTATATATTACGGTATATTATATTAAAAAAACAAAATTTCTCTGTGTATCGGTCATTCCGAAGTTTTTAAATTGAATTTCTCCCCCAATGGTTTGTCCAATTGAGTTGAAATTTGAAATTGGTGTTACCATAGAGGTCTAGAATATGTATATAAAAGGTCAAAGTTCTAGGTGGTCACATGGGGGTGCTAGGGGGGGGGGAATCTAATTTTTTTTAAATGCTCTGATTAAGTTGAAATTTGTGTTACCCTAGAGGTCTACAATCACATGGTGGGCTAGGGGGGGGGGGGCCAATTGAATTCAGTCATTTTAGACAATGAAAATAGACTTGCCCATTTTTTGGGGGATGGGGGGGGAGAGCAAATAACATGCGAGGTTTAACATTGTTCCAAACATGACACAAAATTCTCAGTCCCCCCAAAAAAAATTACTGTCCATTTTGACTAGTTTTATATAAGAATCAAGTTGGAAAGCTGAAATGATGTATGGATGAAAAGCATAAATTCCTTGTTAATATAAAAATTGTCATGTTCCGTTTGTTAAATCTTTAAAAAATAAAATTTCTAGTAAATTTTCAAAACATATGTAATTGCTTTTAGTCTATGATAAAATATAATAAATAATTAAATATGAACCGTTCATCAACCACTTGGAATAAGAAAAATGAAAGGGAATGGGAAGGAAAATAGAATTTTGAAAAAATTTAAAATTTAAACAGCAAAACCATTACAATAGTGTGGTTGCAGGTGAAACACAACAGGAAACAAAACTGGAGGTAAAAATAATATATTTATTTTGCCGGTTCTATTGCGAATGATAAAAATAAATAAAAGAAAAACCCTCTTTCTGACAATAGAGTTAAATACTGCGTTGAGGGGGCAATGATCCTAGGGGCTGCACCCCTAGCTTACAATAAGAAAATAAACAATGTAAATCAATACACATATAATTGTTCACTAGAGGGCAGCAGCCTCTAATATGCGAACATAGCAATCTTTGTATGAACAATCTCTCTTTTATATGATGGGGAGATCGCACATACAAATTAACAAATGAATAATTAATTAATTAGCACGTACAAATGAATTTGAATATTTCAAGAAATAATTAGATTCAACAATTTGCCAAGACGTTTTAAAACGCAATCTATGAATGTGATGGTTTTCGTAAATGATGGGTTACGAAAATAATTATACCTTGAAATACCTGTTATCATTTGAAAGTACCAATTAACAAATAATAAAAAAAAAATGAATAAAACTAAATAAGACGGTTCGTCACGTTATGTGAATGTCTAGTACCTTTTTTTTCTTAGGGTTTGTAAACATATCAAAATGAAGATCACAGATCATCGTATTTGTATAAAGAATAGGCAATGCAGCTTCTTTGTATAAATAAAGATCAGTTCATATCATGATATGTTTTTTATTCACTTTAAGTTTAATTTATACATTTGTAGCTTTTCAAAAACCCCATCAATAAGCTTTGGACTCATCAGCCAATGTCTTGTCCATGCCTAGTACTCATTGTGCATTCTCAACTCAAGCAGTTTAAATAGAAATTTAAATTTACTTTATGTAAAAAAAAAATACTTTACTTGGAACATAGAACTGGCGTTATTGAATTAGGAGGCAAATAGAAGAGTGGAACACCATTCTTAATGCTTTCAGGAACTGTATAAAAAGCTAGATTTGTAGCAAATGACTGCAGATGAACTAAAAGTTGATCTGTTTGAGCAAGGCTAGAATAAAAGAAACAATAACAAAAAACATTTAATATCTAAAATTATTATTTATACTGATATACAGTGTTTTAGTAATTAATAGAATGTCATTATAACGACTGTTGCAATTAGTGGTGGACACCCAATTATTTATAAAATAGCTAGTATGTAAGCAATAGTTAGTGTGGTAGTCAAAATATAAGTTTTATTGATCTTGTCAGTTTGAACTAAGCCCATATACTAATTTCTTAATTCAGAATAAACATTGATGATTGGGGATTACATTGAAATGCCAGACTTATAATTGACTATGAAACAAAATTAAGTTTAATAGTATATAATCACTTGACCGGTTTACAGAAGCAATTCTCATTTTATTTTAAAGATATAGACATGTCGAAATATGAATGGATAAGAAACCCATTTGTAATTGAAAACTATGATGCATTTGGTCTAACGACAGTTGAGAAATTATCTATGAACAAGGAAATATTGTGTTTTGGCTAGAAGTAAAGAAAGATTTCACTACTTTAAGAAACGATATATTTAAGTAGCAATATATTTAATGATCCCCTGGTTTGAGAAACTTTGTGCTGGAAAACAAGCCCATCACACTAAAAATATGTTGTATTAAATACATACTGTATTCTTTCTTCTATAATGTTTGTAATTAAGATTTGTTTGAAAAATTTAAAAATATTATGTTATAATATCTGTTTAAAGATCTATTTTATGTATAAGAACAATGTTTGTTTATAGAAAATATTTTATGAATTTAAATTGTGAAATTTAAGAAGTGGGGGCATGACAATTTTTTTATAGAATAAGGAGTCGAAGGTACATAAAGTTTGGTAAACACTGCAGCATGTGATGATTAATTACATTGAAATAATTGATTATTATTCTTTCCTCAAACAAAACCTGAACTTTTTTTATTAACAAAAAAAAAAAAGATTAGAAAACTTAGTTCTGTTTACCTTTTTAACATTTGACTGTAGTTTTTTACAACAATGGTCCGATAAATACTTTTAAATGGCTTCTTGGGACAGGTCACATCATGAAGAAATTCATAGTTGCCTTCGATGGTTACTTCAATATGAATGCTCCGCCTATAAATAAAATATTATTACTCTTATGAGTGAAATTTTATCAAGTTTTTGCTTTTAAAAACAAAAATATTAAAAGAATTCAACCTTTCTATCAGAAAAGAACAATTAGCCTATGGGAACCTACTGATTTTATTCCCTATTAGCCTCCTAACAAAGTTTGATTGAAATTGATTCAAATGGTATTATAGACACACAGACAGACAAAGATTGCACGGTAATCTACTCAATATACCATCCATTTCCCCCCAAGCTTTATTAAAATGAACTTCATGTATGTCAATTCTGATGTTTAAGAGGCTCCTCTACCAGTCATTTAATTCTTCTTGTATGCTGATTTTAAGAAGATAACATCTATCATAACATTTTGATAGATTACTAATACAATTAATGTCTCCAAGCAATGAAATTCAATGACTAGCTGCCTTTTTAAGTAATAGAAGCCTATCTATAAGAACTAATGATGGTAGTAACTATTTTTATATCACTAATGGTATACCTCAAGGATCAGTGTTGAGGACCATTTTATTTTCTATTATGATTAATGACATAGCCAAATTCCCTAATCATTTAAAATATGTTGCTGAAATTACCATTTCCTATTTATTTATTGATAAACCAAACATAAGTCATCAATCCATAGCTAATGCTATAAGAAACTTGGACTTACTTCATCTTCTACTTAATCCTCATAAATGTCAACTTTTAATACTTCATATAAAATAAAACCAGATTTCAGTGTCATTATAAATGACATTTCACCACAATCATATCATATCATACTGTTAAACTACTTGCAATCTTTATACAAGATAATTAGAAGTGGGACTGTCACATCAGATATATTGTTAATAGAGCAAACAAAAAGTTTTTTTTATACTCTATAAACAAAAACAGTTTTAGGCAAATAGCCTATGTCCTTTAAAAGACACAACTAGAATAAGGTACTCTAATTTGGCCTAAATATAATCAAGAAGACAATGTTCACAATTGAATCATTCAAAGGCATGTTCTTAAATTAATTCTGGACCTCTTGTAGGCCTATATAGACTACAACAATAGACTACTTCATTTAAAATTATATTCTTTGGAAGTATTTACAGATAAACTCATGTTAACATTTGCAAAAAAAAAAATTACAGTAAATCTTGACCACAATTTTTACCTCTTACCAATTATGAAACTTCAGAAATAAAACTAGAAATGCAGTAAATTTAATTTACCTTACATAAGACCTTCTAGAATGATTGCATCTATTATACCTATGGTTAAAATGTCAATCAAATTTCTATTAATACTTAGAATTTTAATAATCAATATTAGATAGATTTTTTTGTTTTGTTTAATTATTATGTTAGTTCTGAATTATAAATTGCTTTGCATAAATTTCTCAACATCATTTTGGGCCGAGAGAATTACTTTTTGATCATATTATGCACAATATTCTAAATAAATATACCTATAAATAAATATAGTAAACACAATATAATATCTAAACGCACATTTATAAACATGAAACTTTTATAGAACTTACTTGTTATTAGGAGGCCAAGGTGAGACCACCAAATATTCAATATTGACACTATGTTTCCATGGCAACACAAGCCTTACTTCAATCTGGCTGTCACCTAAAATGATAAGTAAGGAATGTTGCTTACACAATATAAAATACGGAATGACCTAAAGATTATTTTGTATATGCACATTGTTGTTAGAAAACCCTTACCTTTTGTAATGGCTGTATCTTTGATGGTATAGCCTTGCCGTAAACGCACTGATAATAAACTGGACAGTGATGTGTGAATGTTGTTTTCATAGTATTTTTTCCTCATCAATGAACCCCCTTCACCAGCATTGAAACCTGGATTGCTTTTTTTTTTTTTCAAGGATAAAAAAAAAAAAAATTCATTTAAAAAATAAGGTTAGCAGGAAAGGAGGTGTTTATATTCTCTCAATTTTAATTCAAGAGTCATAAATATTTTTCAAGCTCATGAGCAGGGACCACTAATTTTGTGGTGTATTGGGATTTGGAGAATGCCTAGGCACTCAGAATATTTTTAATTCATACTAGAAAATGCAAGATTTAAAATCTGATTGTACCTTTTTTAATACTACAAATGCATTATTTATTCATTTTTTTTTTTTATACTTTTTTTTTTTTTTTTACAAAATAATTGAAATTTAAAATAGTATTGTACGATTTTTTTTTTTTTAAATTAATATATTAAATTGTTAAAATATACCATCGAAGCAAAAAAGTTGACTCAATTGAACCAATGACTAACTTTAAAGTTCAAAGAGAAAAATAGATACTGCACTAACTTTTTTTTTTTTTTTTTCATTTATTAAGACACACAATGGTTGAAATTTAATTTCTGAAATAATAATCAGGATTCTAAAACTATGAAAGATTATAATGATCATTAAACAAACATGTGTCCCTTAAAGTCGAGGAGTTATCCCAAAGCTATCCTCAATTTTAAGCATTTATATAGAGCTTAAAAAATTAAACTGAAACAAATTTAGTGAATTGAGGGTAGCCATCTATGCCAGGACTTGTATCAGGTCAATAGAGGGAATTCATTTAATTCTGTTGGCTCATGATAATGTATGAAATATCAAAATGTTTAATGCTGTAGGTATTTTTTAACAGTAAATTAGAATAGTAAATATAGTAATTCCCTTAATAAAAGCAGTCAATTTAAATGATTTGGTTTCAGTCATTAAATAAGTAACAATGTATTTTTGATTAGGGTTTACCTTAAGCTCATTATGTTGGTGGGTGGTTGCAGTTGTTGGGGTCGATGCTGATCTAATTTAAAGCCATAAAGACCTCTCTGGAAACTCCATGCAAAGAATGCCCGATGATATGTATTCATAGCTTGACTATTACAATCCTATAAAGAAAAATGCCCTTTTATAAGACATTCCATTTAATATGAGCTAGTCATCCTTAAATTAAATAACATTTCTTCATTTTATATTTATTTTTTTAAATGTAACAATTTTTTTCTCAACATTAAAAAATATTTTGACAGTACAATATATATAAAATATGATCAAAATAATTACTATAAAGACATTTTTTGCAAAATGATAATAGTTGTTTTCAGGTCCATGTTATAAATATTTAATTCTACAATAAAAAGTCCATTTTGTTTTTGTGCCACTAAATTGATAAAAAGAATGTTTTGGGGGTTTAAAATATAAACAGTAATTGCTATATTTCTTTTTAAATACTTCACAATGTTAGGCAAGAACACGTTCATCTGAACACGTTTCTTTGAATTGTTCATATTTTATAGGAACTAGAGGGGAACTCGTTTCTTTTGTAAAAGCAAGAATGTAATAGTAATACGTTCTCTTTTTTTAGGAATTTGAACGACTTTCAATTGTTCCTCTTTCATTCCTGATAATTTCATCAAATCAAATAGAAAATATTATTGATTGAAAATTAATCAAAATTCCATTGATAATTTTTGTAAAATGTTTTAAAGAACAATAATATTGCAAATGGTAGGCGAATTATTCTTATATTTTAAGAACTAAATCATTCCAGTGGATTTTCATGCTTCCGATTTTAATTAGTGTTTCTTTTCTTTCTCTCCTGTAATTAAACTAAAGTCATATAGATATCATTATATAATAATAATAATAGTGATAGCCAATATTTTTTGAATAGTAAGTTAGACCATAAATAGAAGATCCTTTTATGTTTCTCTAATCACTATTTCCTTATTTACTTCTCAAGTATACATATTTAAAAAATGAATACTGCAAACATGATAAACATCCTCCCCTCCTACTCCATCTCATTTATAACTGAACTAAAAAAAAAAAAAAAAGCCTTAGAAATGCAGAGATTTATAGCAACCTATTTCAAGTAGCCTATTTTATCTAAATGACTAGCATATTTATTAGGGAAAAAATCTTTACCAACATTTAAAATTTTGGAAGTGTTTTATTTTGACATCTTTAAACCAAATTTTTTTCTCAGCTATAGTGGTAAAATGTTTAAAAATAGCATTATATAATAATAATTTTAATTATTTATTTGAAAAGTACAAATTTTATATTTCATTATTTCCCATTTTAAATACATTGTAGTGACAAGGAGATTATAGATGACTAAAAATAAATCATTACCAGCTATAATTTCAAATCATAGGTTTCCTTTCTTTTCTTCTCATCAAATTAGCTTTTGGCTCATATATTTGCTCAAGCAACTAGAAATGGTATAATAATAATTGCAATTATTTGCTTAAAAAGTCTAAATTTCATGACCTCTTTCATGTTTCACGGAGTCATTTATTATAATATTCATTAGCAATCTAGCAAAGCAAAACAAAGATGGGATATGATCATGCTTTTGAACAAACATATTTTTGTTTATTTTTCTTCCTGTAAATAAATCTACAATCAATTATTAATACTGTATATAAAATACAGTATGTAAAAAAAACATTATTTTTTTATTATTATTAAGGAGGACTTTGTTTCAAATGTTTGAATTTGGAGAATTCTTTCTTGCAATATTTTACTGTATATGGTATTGTCTTGCACTTGCAAACAATAATGTGTAGATAGGCACTGCAATATATTTTAATAAAATATTTAAATAAAATAAATAAAATATCCAATACTATGGAGCAAATGGAAAGCTGTTTCTCTTAAATTGGCTGAATCAGGCTTTTGATTAAATGTTGACTATTCAAAGTCCAGAAACATTATTTTAATTTTGCGATAAAAACTTAAATGCATTTCAGAAAATAGAAACTAAATTAATGTGTATTGGGGAAAGAAGGTAGTGAGTGGGGTGGCCGTTGCATTCTGATCTCCCGCCCCAAAATTTTGAGATTTTCCAAGGAAACCCCCCCACCCCCACCCGGCAACGGCACACCAATAACTTTACATCTCAGATCAGATATAAATTTTCTCAAAAAAAAAAAAAAAAGAATTAATAAGAACTATAATTCCTTTTTGTAGAAACTCTTAAAGGAACTATTTCATTTTTTTTTTTTGAAAAAGGAAAAGTAAAGAGCTAGTTCCTTATTTATGGAAAAGGAAAGGAATTACAGTAGTTTTTTTTTATTTAAGAATTTTCCATACACTGTTCTGTTGAATTTGTTCAATGGTTACTGTATATGGCTATTTTGATTTTCTTTGGGTGTGATTATAATTGCTGCTTTGTTTTTGGATTAGATTCAGCAGAACTCATAGGGATTTAATTGCTATCTTTATTTGTGGGGTAATGATTAAAATTTTTGTTTAATTCTTGTATATCGTTCCTAATTTCTTTTATTTGACCAAAGTCTATTTTTTTAGTTTTATTATTTATAACATCTTCCATTATCAATGATTTCATTTGTGGCATCTCAGCTCTGATTTCAGATTTAAAATATTCTAGTGATT
Source organism: Euperipatoides rowelli (assembly GCA_003024985.2). Classification (NCBI taxonomy): domain Eukaryota; kingdom Metazoa; phylum Onychophora; class Udeonychophora; order Euonychophora; family Peripatopsidae; genus Euperipatoides; species Euperipatoides rowelli. Next base: position 4,418 of record PXIH01S0002437.1, on the reverse strand, counting down.
TATTTACATATTCTAGTGATTTATTTATTAAAGTAGAAAATGAAAATGTGGTACCATTATTATCACATTTGTAAGTTTTACATAGCCATTTAACAAACGGGATTGAGCTTATCTTATAATCTGTAACTTTAATCCCAACACAGTTCAAATGAAAAAAGACAGAAGACAGATTCAGTCACATTTTAAGATTTTGCTGCTCTCGGTTAGTTCTGGCAGCAAAATCAATAAAAGAGTATATCCATTATATCTATATCGTATGAAGCTGTTGATTTTATTACATGTTGATAGTTGATTTGATTTATATATACTATTTCCCTAGATATTTCGTTCCATAAAAGTTGTTTAAGCCATGTAAATATAAAAATGTTATTTCTAAACCGATCTTGTATTAAGTTCATTGTTAACTTATCTAACATTTTATCAAATTTACCTTGTTGAGATTGTCTGTCTTCACCTGTTATTATTCCAAAGATATATAGGATTTGTGATATATTTAAATAAGATTTTCATTAATATATTTTGGTGATATACAATGAGGTGATTATAAGATGTAAGTAATCGCAAAGAGAGTTGGCTAGTCTTGAGTGATTTTTATGAAATTTAAATAACCGATCCTGATATTTGACCTTTATAGTGATTTTTCACTACTATTTATCAACAACTCAAAACACAAAATAAATAATGAATGAAAATACTGTGTTTATTTGTATTTGAATTGTAACAAATAAAGTGGAGGTTATTTTAAGCACTAACTGATGAAACAAAACACACGACTAGATTAGGGTTCTTCAATGTCGGCCATTTTTGTATATTAATCATAATCATTTTTATTATTACTTAATTTTTATAACATTTCCCCTAATTTCTCTAGCAAGAATCCTTCATCATCCAATCTTTTCTTTATATTATCTAAAACGCTAGAATTAAACAAAATTTCCTGTGATTTAATACTATCAAGATCAAAATTATGGAACAAAATCTATTGATAAAAACTGTTTTCACAAAATTATAAAAGTAAAATTTTTTAATAATTTAAAAAGAAGTATTAACATATTAAAAATAAAATTGTTTTTTAATCAATCAATTAATATTGACTTACAAAAAATGGGCAAGTAGCTAGAAAAGCTCCAAATGTAGCTGTAGCGATGAATTGCATGAGATCCGTGTATGGGACAAAACCTAGGGGACTGTGAACATGATAACCATTACCAATCTGCAGGAAAGAGCAAGCGATAGTACTATTACGTAATTGAGTTAATAATGAATCCAGGAGAAAGGCATCAGGAAGACCGGTCACTCCATCTGTAATGACGATTATACCTGAAAAACAAATGCATAATGTAGATGCAACTGTTCTGAATTCTAATCCTTGTGTGAATAAGTTTAAAATGGAACAATCTCAATATAAATTAAATTTTACAAATTAAAATTGTAATAAATACTGCATATTGCAGTAAACCTAAATGAATACAAATTAATTAAGATTTATATTATACAATTAACATATTGATCCAATTTTAAATTTGAATGAAAATTTAAATGATAATTTTTAAAGTGCCGCCGTCAACCTCCATTAAATTGAATATTTTATAAACATTTTTTTAAAACAATTTTAATTAATGATCCGTATGAAATAGTTTTGTTTCAGAAAATAATTTAAGCTTTCACAGACAATATTTCAAACGGCAATAAATAAAACGTTAACCTACGGTGTATGTGTCGGAAGGAGGAGTGCTGGATATAAATACAGTAACAATGATTTATGAAATACAGTATGTGAACGGTGATTTTCATATTGAACGCCAAAGTATGTTATGAGTGAAAATTATAGAAATTTTTTGAGATTTCCAAAGTTTTAAAGGTATGATTCATACATTTTGTAAAAAAACATACACACAATCTTTACATAATAGCCTAAATTGTTTTAAATATAGGCTTGGTATTCCATTTCCAGCTGGTCTCTTATTTAAGTCCCAAAGTCTATCGCATCTAATCATTTCATTTTCCTTTGTTATCTTTTTTTCATTTTTCAACTACGTGTCACTTACAGTACTTTAATTTCTAGATTCTTATAATCCTAATTCGACTACATTTCAATTTCTTCACACAGTTTTATATCTTATCCATTTATCACATTTGTCTAAGTTTTTCAGTTCTCCTAAATGTTTTTATTACCTACGGACATGGTTGCTTTTTATCTGTCTGACAATAAATGTTTAAAAGCAGCTTCAGGTGAAAGTGTAGCTAAAATTAAGCTTATAATTAAATTAGGCGTTACTCTGTTTTCCACTATCTGAATGACATGTATTCCTTTGTGTTATACTTTGAACTTCCCATCATTTATAACCTTTTGCTGGTTAACTTTAACCTCTACAGTTCTAGCTGATTCCTTCAAATTTAGCTTTCCCAGAAAATAATTAGCAATTTTTAATTCAATCTTATCATTAATTAATTCTAAAGTCTTATTTCATTTTATATCATTCATATAATCCGGATTCAACACCCTAGATTTTTATACCACACTTGCTTGATTCTATTTTTCTCCCCTTTATTAATTTCTAAGTATTTTCCTTATAAATGCATTAATGTTTTCACCCTTTTCATCTTCCTTAATTATAATGTTCTTCACTATAACATATATAATAGCATCATTTTGCTAAATTTATACTTAATGCTCTTCCTAATTAACTCTTTTACAAATATAAGATATCCCCTTAAATTTGACAAAGTGGAAATCTTATATTCAAACATACTTTTAACACCTCTATTTCCTAACTTCACAATCATCTTCATTTAACTTGATGTGACTTTTATAATCTATTAAATGCAATTCATCTCATCTACAATCACTAACCTCACTATATCCAATCATGTGCCTTACATAGTTATTAAATCTCTGCTTTCCACCTGTAAGCATACAGTATTTTCAATCATGCAATTGTCTACCAATCTTGCACTATTATCTGATTGTGGGTGCTAATATTCTTCAATATTGGCCTGTTCTCTTTCAACATGTTTCCCATCACATATGTTCCAATAATTCCTTGCTAGATGCCCCCCCCCCCCCATAATATTTGCTCTCAAGTTAGCCACAAACATTTTTTGCTATGTTGGGAAGAATGCTAAACACTATTGGATCATTTGTTCCCCCCCCCCCCCCCCCCCCCCCACACAATCTTTGATAAATATAACATTCTTTATTCCTGTTGTCAATAACATTAGTTGATTGTCTCTAAAATTATTTTGATCTAAATTACTTTTCTTGCACCGGATCAAATAATCTGAAATTTCCTTCAATCCTAATATTTTTTTTGTTTCTTTCTTTTTTTCTAAATGCTTGATGAACTCCCACTAAGCTAATATTCTTGTGTGTTTTCTGAACCACGGCAATTTTTTTTTAATTTGCCATGCAAATAACTTGTACTGTATAAAAAAAACTTCTTGTTGATTAACCATTCCTCCTGGGTTATAAACTTGAAGCAATACTTTTAATACATGTGATATAATTGTCAACTGATTCATTTTGCATTTTTACTTCTTTCGATTGTAACTGCATGTCAATCATCCTATTCTTTTTATCGCCAGCATACATTTGTTTGAATGCATGCTAAAGTGTTTTCACATCCATTTCATGCAAAAACGTTTATACTTGCTGTGCAGATAAAGACAGAGTAATTATATCAAATGCTTCATTTTTTTTATTTATCCAGGCATATATTTTCTATTTTCTTTTCCACTCAGCAGAATTCACAGACATTCTTACTAAATGCATAATTTATTACCGTACGTCTTTAAATAATTTTTTTCTCTAATTATGGCTTTTATTTTTATTACTCGTGTATAATAATTACTCGTGTATAATAATGATGTCCATTTAATAATTCTATCGGAGAAGTTATAAATTACACTATCAATTTGAATTCTGCTTCATTACTGACAAATGTTAGAATTGATACTATATAAGTACCGTAAGTATCTGCATGTTTGAAGACACAAGAAAAAGAAGAAAGGTGAAAAATTATAAAACTTTATTTATTTTCAGTAAATCTTGCTTCAGGGCAATAAACAAAATAGTATTCATAACTTTAACACTGTAAATCCACACTCAAATGCAATACTCCACTCTATTTTCTACTACTCGTTCTCTCATTTGTTTTGTAGTAGCAGATGTATTAAACACGGACATCATATAATATACTGAATAAGAAATTGAAAATTCATTCATATGGCCATTTTTATTCTTCTATTATTCACAGAAATGGTTCTGACTTAGTTTGCAGGCCATAGGCTGGGCATTGTCTAGTACAGTGGTTTCTAAAATGAGGGGGGGGGGGAGGTGCTTGCAAACCAGGGGGTGCATAGGATATTTAACTGGGGTGCACAAAGAAAATAAAACTTTATAAGAAATTTTATTTTAT
>PXIH01S0002436.1:36360-50206 GCA_003024985.2 Euperipatoides rowelli | reverse complement strand
CCATCTTTGGACAGAATCTTAAAATATTTTGTTATGAGCTCCCCCAGTGACAAATAGGAGAACTAATTCATAATATAATTTTTGCTAAAACTGTTTCTTTGGATTATATCCTTCTCACCCCTTCATATATATTTTTTTACATAATCTATTTTATTAACAAAACTATCACTAAATGACAACAAAATCTAATTAATGATACTAGAATAAAATTTAAATATAGCACAAAAATAATAATAAATGTCAAAACTTTAAAGTAGAAACCTTTATTGTGCAATAATTTTCTCACCATATTTTTTTAAAAGAAAATATTGCATTATTTTCATATGAAATTTTTCTTGTAAAATGAAATATGAAAAGGTTGAGAAATAATTATTCACATGTCATGAATTCATTGTAGAGATGTAACCATCAAAAATGACTGAATATTCAAGAAAGCATTTAGAATAGTAAATTGATCTGACAAAAAAAAAATTCAAACCTGCTTTATTTATTTCAACTGATATAGGCAAGGCATTACAAGTTATGTCTTCACTGTGATTTCACTATTATATTTACAAAGATGTGAGAATGTTTCATTATTTAAATGCAACTTGGCATTTCATAAGTTAAAAAGTTTGAATCAATTTATAGATTTAAAATAATCAGTAGTTTTTTTTTTCATGAATACTTAGAGACACAAACTCATCCTTCCCTCTCAAATGGAAACAAATAACTTTTAAGTCATCAACATTAAGATTTTTTCTATCCTTATATTGTGTGGAACAAATCTTCAATATGGACATATTGACAATTAATTCTGACTAATAATCACTATACTGAAAGTGAGTAGAATAACTTATTGAAAAAAATATATATTAAAATTCCTTTAACGTAATTTAATGCTGGAATTAAAAAAATGTTGCCAGACTTATCCTGGACATTGCTGTTTCTTTTTCCCATTTGCTGGTAATTTTTAGGCAATTGCATTATTCAAGCATATATAGAGAGAGACAATATCTATCAGCAATTACCATATAACTGATCTCTGATTAATTAAAAGTTTCAGTTTACAGTAGGATCAAATAAAACATTTCTGGGTTCCACTGTAAGCTCCGACTTTCATCGGCCTCACTCCTATTCAATAACATGCTTTTTTAAAACACTAATAGTAAAAATGTATGATTGGAATCAAATATAGTTAAAGGTTAGGAAGAAAAAAATATTGACATTACCACATATTTAGTGTTAAACTGTGGTAGTTGCAGTTAGGGTTCAGGTTATGACAAAGGTTAGGAATGTAAATAATGTAAATGGTTGCCACATATTTAGTGTTAAACTTTGGTAGTTGGAGTTAGGGTTCAGGTTAGGATAAAAGTTAGGAATGTAAATGGTTGTCACATATATAATGTTAACTATGGTAGTTTAATTTAGTGTTCAGGTTAGGATAAAGATTAGAAATGTAAATAATTTAATAATGTCTGCATATTTACTGTTAAACTACAATAGTTGAGTTAGTGTTCAGGTTAGGATAAAGATTAGGAATGTACATAATGTAAATGGTTGTCACATATTTATTGTTAAACTATGGTATTTGGAGTTAGGGTTCAGGCTAGGATAAAGGTTAGGAATGTAAATAATGTAATATTTTTTGCATATTTAGTACTAAACTATGATAGTTGGAGTTAGGGTTAAGGTTAGGATAAAGATTAGTAATGTAAATAATGTAATACTGTCTGCATATTTAGTGTTAACTACAGTAGTTGGATTAGGGTTCAGGTTAGGATAAAGATTAGGAATGTAAATAATGTAATACCATCTGCATATTTAGTATTAAACTGTGATAGTTGGAGTTAGGGTGGTTAGAATAAAGGTTAGGAATGTAAATAATGTAATATAGTCTGTATATTTAGTGTTAAAATACAGTAGTTGAAGTTAAGTTTCAGGTTAGGATAAAGGTTAGGAAGATATAAATAATGGAATATATGCATATTTGTGTGTTAAACTACGGTAATTGAAGTTAAGGTTGAGATTAGGATAAAGGTTAGGAATGTAAATAATGTAATAATGTCTGCATATTTACTGTTAAACTACAATAGTTGGAGTTGGGTTCAAGTTAGATAAAGATTAGGAATGTATTTATGTAATATCGTCTGCATATTTAGTATTAAACTATGATATGTGGAGTTAGAGTTCAGGTTAGGATAAATCTTAGAAATTAAATAATGTAATATCTGCATACTTAGAATTAAACTAAGGTAGTTGTAGTTAGGATTCAGGTTAGGTATGTAAATAATGTAATAATATCTGAAATATTGTATTAAATAAGTAATGAGATTTTTATGAGATTAATGAAACATAGTATATGATGTTGTAAATATGTTTGATTGTACTGATGTATTTAATAAGACTGTCTGGGAACCATATTCCTCATTATATCTACTTAGAAATCATAAACTGTTAGTCCAAGTCTTAAAAGTGTTAAATAGTGATGCCCTATACCTTTTTTGCATAATAATTATAATCATAATTTAAAAAATCTAATTATGTTCTGAAGAACATAGTTGGTTATTTAGTCACAAATCATCTTAAGTTTGGGAAGAAAATATTTGTATAATTTCAATTTACATTTGATAATTTTCGGGTAGGAAATCTTTTGAATTTGCTATTATTTTTCAAACAAAATAATGAACTGCAAAGGGAGAAAATAAGAAGAATGTATATTTTTATCATAATTTATTCTCATAGACAAGAAGGCCTCATTTCCATACGACTTGTGCAGTAACAATATAATTAATAAAGCATCCTGATCTTTTGGTGAGATAGCTATAATTAACCACCAGCTGATTCCCAGATGGACAATAATTTACTACACAGATAATGACTGTCAACAATATTAGATTTCATAAAGACAATGCAGAGAGAAGGTAATGCTGAATGCATTTATCATCCTTTTATCGATGTCTATTTACATTAGTAAAATGACTAACATCTTGAAACAACAGTTTGTGTATGATTAGCAATAAAGACAGTCATCCAGATAAACATTACTTCCTGTTCATGTTTTATAACATTTTAAAATGAATTACAACATTTTGATCAAAGGAATTCAATGTGACCTTTATACAGAGATGTTATAAAATAGTTCATTTTAGATATCCAAACAAAAAAGAAATGTTTAATTCTGTTTTTAAATCTCATTTAACTCATTGAATTTCTTAATAACCATTACTGTAAAATTATGGTAATCCAGACTTGAATAACACTACAAAATATATGTAAAAAAAAAATCAAAATTTTGGCAGGTATAATATCACATGTCCAAGGCATCTATAGTCTGGGCGCACCATCATGTAAGAAAATAAAAACCTTATTAAAATAGTAAGAAAGGGTTCCAGTAACAGGTTTGCCCTGGGTGTGAATAATATACCTGGTTATGGCTCTGATTATCAGAAAATTTCAATTGCACAAAAATAAAATTCAGCGCAGGGGAAATTGTGTCTATGACAATCGATGCCGCCCGAAATCTTGTGGGTCAACATACTCGTTAAATTTCTTAGTGAAAAAGTTCCACTCTATATTGTGCAGTTCCATTTCATTGTGTGTGAAAGCAAGTATGAAATCATGCGAAAGTGTACACACGGTGGTAACTAAAATTGTGAATTTTATATCTGCAAAGCGCTCTAAATAATCACTAGTTCTTGAAGATGTTAGACGAGGTAGATTCTCAGTATGGCGGCCTTCTTATGTACAATAATGCTCACTGGCTGAGTCATGGTGGCACACTAGACATTTCAAAGTAATAAACCAAACTTCAAGTGGCTCACTAGTCGGAAAAGGTTCGCCATCCTTGGTCTCTAGTCTAATGAAAAACTTCAACGCATGTTTTAATTTTATCAAGAAAACATAGTTTCAAATTTATTTAATTTACATTTGACTAAAAATTACTAACAAAAAGCTTCTCACTACAAATTAAAACCATACTTAGGTTTTAAGACAAAAATATACATGAAAAAAAAAAAAAAAAAAAATTTCAAAAATTGGCCAAATTAATCCCACCTAAAATAAATTATCAAGTTTCTAAATGTACCCCTACACTAAAAGAAATCATAACACCAATCTACAAACTATTAAAAATCTAAAATAAGTAATTCAACTATTACCATTTTTACCAAAGTTTAAATAGTATTTGACTATGAGTCGTTATGAGCGGTGATGTCGCCACACTGAGAATCTAAATAAATAAAAGTCTGAGACCATTAAATAAAAAAATCAATAAATTGTTAATGTATCACAAGTAATTTGGAACATTTATTGAAGATCAAATGTTTAATGAAACTTTATTAGAACACATCAAGGCATCGGTAGGACTGCATCAGTTACTGAGCATCAGGAACAGGATAGTTTAAGTTATACTGGGATTATGTATGAAATGCTCAGAGTTTCCCCCTTTCCATTAACTTGGTTTGAGGTGATCAGAGCAAAGTTTAATTGATTGAGCAGATGATTTATATTGGTTCTAACTTTCCTGGTGTATAAAATTTCAGAAATTAATCTGCAAGCAAATTTATTGGATGTGGATGATGAACTTTCCAGATAAGGTGTCACCAAATCACAACAATATGGTCTACATAACAAATTGAATTCCGGCACAGCCTTGATTAACAAAATAAATGATTGTTCAAAAGTGTTTAACTCAGATGAATATGTTGAAAAATACTTTTACCAGAAAACATTTACAGTATGAATACAAAGTTGCTAAAACAAACTTCTGGTTTTATGCAGAGATAATCTAAATACATAAAAAAGTGTATTAAGTAAATACAGTCCTACATATGTAATTTCATTAAGATTGGAACATGAATAAATAAGCTTTGAAATTATAAAGTTTGCTATTAACTTTGCTTGTGTTAGATTTGTTTACCAACTAGCGTCAAGCATCCAAGTTACAGTATGAAAATAACAACAAAGAAATAAAAGTTGTTCTTGATATTGGAATAATTTAAAGTCTATGCATAGATTCGTAGTAAAGAAATAATGACACCAACAAGATTTCACTTATTCAGAATAAAACTGGAAATGTTCTGACACAGTCTAAACATAAATAAAGTCCATTTTACATGCTACAGCAGGTATGGTGAAATCAGTGAGAAGTTAATGCCTAAATGCAGAGTTAATGTCAAAATAGACAATTGTATTCACAGTGTGCTGTCACTTTAAATTTTTCTTGCAGATTTCTCGTTGAGATTTTAACAACACAAGTAAACTATAACTAAAGTCCCAAAATTTACAATTATAAAAAAATTTTCTTCTATCTGTTGAAAAAAATAAAAATTACACTAAGATTGGTATAAAAATACTAATCAAACATAAATAGTTTATTTACATAAATTAAATATTAATGTAAAAATAAAAATTACACTAAGATTGGTATAAAAATACTAATCAAACATAAATAGTTTATTTACATAAATTAAATATTAATGTAAAAATAAAAATTACACTAAGTATAAATATAAAATACTACAAAAATTCTTAATTTAACTTAATGTATTGAATAATCGTACACACAACATACATAAACTAAACCATAGTTTTCCAAAGTAGGCAAAAACGCCCCCCAGGGTGCGCTGGAGTGGTCCAAGAGGGCTACTGTAGCCACAGGTTCAATTGGGAACATTGAATAAAAATAAGGGGGTGGTGGAAGCGAAAGAAAGAAGAGAAGAACATTTTGAAACCGTTTGTACATGTTTCATCTGTTGTGTAACATAGAGTTAAATTTGCAGTGATTACATTATTTTCCAAATAAATACACAAAATACACGTTAATATAACGATAAGTGGTCAAGTTCACTGACAGATCTATATATTATTCCTTTTTTTTCCAAGCACATTTAATTGATTTATGAAATTGTTACTATCAGGTGGCATAATAAATTATTTAAAATCTTATAGGAATAAACTTATACACCACGTTCATCCTTCTCATTAAGGGTAATTTTTAATGTTTTCGTGACATTTATTTTCATATTGTTATTCATTATCTTCATTTTCTGTGTGTAATGTGAATGTTACTATGGTTTATTTTAAAAAATAATTTTATAATTTCAAGCTTCAATATGTCTTATTTACAACATATTTCTTTACGATGTTGTAAAACGTAGGTAGAAATATAAATACTGTACATAAAATTTCGTAAATTCATCTTTCTGTTTGTTCGCTTAAAGGATGTAGATTTCCAGGGGGGGTGCTGAGTAATTTTTTTTTTCTGAAAAGGAGGTGGTAGGCCAAATAAGTTTGGGAACATCTGAACTAAACCAATAATAATGCAATTTTAACCCTTAGGTTAGTGATCCAAAACTATATTTGTAAACTACACCAAACAAAAATTACTTAAACACCTATCTAATATTCGACTGTGTTTTATATGGAATTTTAAAAGCAACTAAACAAATATTTAAATAATTAGAATTGTCACTCAATACAGATTGAGCAAAGAATTAAACTGGATGAATTTCAGACTTATTATGAGTGAATGGTATAGGTATGACTACTGCTTAAATAAACAACAATGTATATACAGTGTATGTGTATGACATCATACCCAAAATAAATATTTAAGTTATCTAGATGAGTTAAATTATTACCCCCTTCTCTGTTTTAAAGTGAAAACAAGTGACATAGGCAAAATTAAATCCCCAAACCTTAACTGAACATAAAGGGGATTATCCCCAAAATTTATATACATAAATAAATGAAAATTTTATTCTTTCATATCTACGGTATATACTTTTTTTTTTTAATTGAAGAATGATTAAAAAATATTATGCATGAAAGTTTTTATATTTCAATTTATACTTTACTCAGTTAATTGTAAAAAAAAAAAAAAGTTTTTGGTTATAACAAAGTCCTGTTATAACAAAGTCCTGTTATAACAAAGAAAATAGTTCACTAATATTCATTGTAACAATGTGTTTTTATATATTTAAAAAATATAACTATTCTGGCTGGCTGTAAAATACACTTTTGAATCTACTACTGTATATTATATGGTCCTTTCAAGCCACATGCGAAGTATGGACATTTTAGACAAAAATGAAATGTTAAATTGGTCAATATAAAATTATTTTAGTAGTTAATGAATATGAATAATTATGATGAAAAAATCAACACAGCTTGTTTTTGAAATTTAATTGAAAATCACGTCTCTGCGTGACATAATTTGTGATTAAGAATTTACTATTTTAACTATTATTGAAAAGATTAATTTAATCATACTTAAAAAAAAATCTAATTATGCTTCAACTTTTTAATTTTTTTATTATCTTTTATCTCTTTTTACTGTCTGTTATGGCTGTTAATTTTGAATTATAAATGGATAAATAAATATACATTCAGGAATAAATTGACATCTTAATAGCAGATTAACCCTGTTAACTGAAAGCTGCTTTCTAATTGATTAAAAACTGGTTGTGGTATGGTATAATAGTATATGACTTAATTGTAACAAACAGAGAAGTGGGAAGGGGTGGGAGATCGGTTTATCTAGCAATTACAATCCTTTAAAAATATAGAGTAAAATAAAAATTAAGAGGTAAAGTTTTTATTAGATTAAACAAACAGTTGAATAAAGTTTTTCTCTTATTCTAGATTTCTGAACAGGATTGGGGGGGGGGGTGAATCTTGAAAAACTAAGAAACTGAGAATAGGCAGCTCTGGTATGGAAAACTAGTGAAAGAATCCACCCAGTGGCTACAAATAAAATTTTAAAGTGTATCTCAGGCGGTCTGTAGAATAAATGGACTTTGGAGCTCAGTTAAGCCTAGCACACACTAGAAGAATTTTACTTTGAAGAATCGAGCAATAATATTGTACTCCGAAGGTAAATACTCTCGTGTGTGTCAAAAAACTCTAGAGAAAACCAGACTTCGAAGAGAACTTTTTCACCACTTTCAAAAGTAGACCTCTGGTCTACTTTTTGAATTCTTTCTCTTTGAAGTGTAAAATCGCAGCCAATCACTGACGATGAGAACACGTGACTTGACTTTACTTACTAAAAAATAAAAATGGCGTCCCTAAGCAAGCCATCAAAAACTGGAACGACGATGAAATATCACTATTAATTCAAGAAGTAGAAAAATACCCATGTGTGTATAACAAGCACTTAACGGAATATCACAAGCCACTATTTATTTATTTAATGAAAAATGACGATTCTGAAAGCCATAGGTATCATATGTAATACAACAGGTCAATGGCTTCGATATTTAAAACTGAATCGCAACTGCTTGGGAATTTAAAATCCTATTTATTTTCATGCATATAAATATATTTAATACAATAATATACAAATCAATTAATGTGGCAGTCATTGAATGTCACTCCATTTTGACAACATAAGTTCGCACACAAAGATAAAAATTTTCAAATTAAAAAAATTTATCCTAGTGTGTGTCAGATTACTCTTGCGAAAACTTTCGCATCATTAAAAAAACTGCCAAGATGAAAACTATGAAGTTTTTTTCTCCTAGTGTGTGCCTGGCTTAAGGTCATAGAAAGCTCGAAAGAGCATCAGTCATATTTTCTTTAGCAGGGCTTTCAAGTTAGTAAATCAAATATCATTGTGCTAGGATGAGTTGTTGAGGAGGAGTAGCAAACTTTCCCAATATACACATATTTCTACACTTTTTACTATATAATTCCACATTAGCAATCACCACCTAATTTTTCAAATTGTCCCCTAGCAATGACATACACCAACATAACACATGACTTTCTAAACATAAAGGTGTTTCTGTTGGGTATTCAAGAACTAACAAAGGAAGTGAGGTATCTTCAAGGGGATAGTGGGGACACTATTCACATTTTATTTTTTATTTTGTTTCTTTTTTTAAGTTATTCCATACTTATGATGTCATCAAGAAATTAGTTGGTCTTTCAGTTAAGTAGTAATTTTTTTTAAAAATCTGATAGCTACAAAAATAAGGATGGTAATGAAATAATAGTTAACATGTTTTTAGTCCCAAATCTGTCCATAGATTGCAGGCTTGGGACAGAAGGCAATATGTCAAAGGAAACATGATTTTATGGTATATAGAAAACTTTAATAAAATGTAAACAGCTTTAAAAGATTCAAATAAAAATCAAACAATGTTTGTGAATTTGAAAAAAAAAACACACACACACACAAATCTGTTTCTGGAATGAACACAATGTTACCTGCAAACTAACTTAGGCTAATTTACATAGAGTTTCAATAATGAAAAAAAAAAATAAAGTTTTTAAAACAAAATACTAATGAAGACTATTTGTATGTTAGCTACTTAACCAGTAGTTTTAAAATAAACCAAGACTAAAATATATTTTAACAAGCTGACACAACCCTTGTGAATTAAATTACAACAGGGCTCTAGATATCCTCATCCCTTCCTTCCCCCTACTACATCCCCCATCCCCTGAGATCCCCTCTCCCCTATTCCTAAAATCATTTTAAAAACGATTAAAAATATAAATCTCTTAATGAGAGAACGTATGTTTCAAAACATTAAAATGAAAAATATGTGGTTTTTATTATCTCAATCTCCATGACAGTGAAGTTTCTATTTTAATGAATAAAATAATATTGTCTGAGCGACTGTAGTAATAAAAAGTAACCATAACGCAGACAATTGCATGGACTATTTCCCAATTATATCACGGGGAAATTGCTCATACAAATTAACAGTTGGATAATTAATTAATTAGCATGTTCAAGCGAAATTTGAATACTTCAAGAGATAATTAGATTCAATGAAATTCCATGTCACTTTAATACAACATTTATGAGTTCCATTTTGGGTCAATGCCGTATATTTTATTTTCTAAGGTATTATTATATCATCAAAAGAGTATTATTATAAGACAATACCAATACAGTCAATTCTTGATTTATACTGGGATTGTGTTATTGCAAATCAGTGTGTAAATCAAACAGTGTAAATCAAACATAAATTTTCCATATGAAATAATGGAAATGTTAAGTGATGGAAACAAAAACAGCATTTCTTTTATTCTATTCACTATTATTAACCTCTTGTTAGTTAATTTGATAATCATTGTACCTATAGATGTGGGTATTAGAGAAGGGATGGGTTTGAATTTAGGCTAATAGGCATAATATTTATTCATAGATTAACATTCCCATAAAGAATTTGAATCAATTTGAAATAAATAATTGAATTAATTACTCTCACACTATCATGACATTAACAAAAGCATAGAAGATTCATTACTTTTACATTTTGACAGATTTTCATTGTCATATTTATTCTAAATTAAGCATACAACTTAGGCCCTACATTTTTTTTTTTTTTTTGAAAACCGTGATATTTTAAATAATTGACCTTGTAATTTGAGAAATGATAGTGTTTTTAAAATCGTGCTATTCTAAAAACATGTAAATTAAATTTATGTAAATCAATAATTAAATGTACATATTCACCAATAATAACCCTATTTAGTTAATTATTCAATGATTGGTTAAGAATATTCAAATACTGTAAATACAATTTTGTTTACAGAAAAGTTTATTTCAATATTTCACAAAACAATTTTAGGAACCTTTTAAACAAATCAATTTGAAATCTCTGCAAAAGCTTAAGTATTACAAAAAAAAAAAAATCATAAAACCAGGATTAACCCAAATCCCCAATGATCACTAATATTAGCTATATCTAATCTACAATATATAATAATAAATAAGTAGAAATATCAGGCAGATTTCATTAACTTCCCACCGACATAATTAATGATAGGAGTTGCGCATGGAATTAGTCTTTTTCTCACCGATTTTAGTATATTTTCTTTACAGTCCTAACCTTACCGTAACCCTGAATCGTATGATAATCTAGTGGTGAAATAATATGTCGCTGAGCATCGATCTAGATAATTTCCAACTTACTACCCGTCAGCCATATTGGAGGTGCAGTTAACAGAATCTGATAGAAATATATGTATATTAACTACTCCTCTTCAAACGCTCATGCTAGCGCAATGATGTTTGATTTATTTGAAAGGCCTATTGAAGTAGATCCTACAAGGTTATTTTTAGTTTTCTGAAGTGTTCCATTCCTAGGAATAATTTTTTTGAAAATTTATGTAAAAGGAAGTTTGCTGATCAACTGTATAGCAAACTCTGATTTCCAATTACTCCAAAAACAGCCAGAAATACATTTTTAAAACTTATTTGTAGCCACTGATCGACTTCTTTCACTAGTAATGTATAAAATCTCCCCCCCAAAGGAGATCCAAAGTTTGATTACCAACTGTATAGCAAACTCTGGAGCTTCAATTACTCCAGAAACAGCCAGAAATACATTTTTAAAACTTATTTGTAGCCACTGATCGACTTCTTTCACTAGTAATGTATAAAATCTCCCCCCCCCCCCCGCCTCCTTTTTAACATCGTTTTCATACAGGTGAAGAATTGGAAACTTTCTTTTTTCACAACTCTTATTCCATATTATTTAACTCCTCTCCCCCAAGTAATGAAGAGCCTTTGGGTACTTTTATCACAAATCAATTTCAGATTCAATTTTAACTCGTTAAGAATTCTAATTTGTCACAATTGATTTTGCTGTTTTTCCAAATAGAATGAAAGTTAACAAATCTTAGCTAGCACAAATCATTCTCACATTCATTTTGATTTCCTCTTTAAACAATGGACAATAGTTTTGCTTACTTATCAAAAAATTAAATCATTCAGATTTGAATTCAGAATGTTTTAGTTGTTGACCAATCCTATTTTTTTTTATTAAAGGTCAAATGAAATGGATTTTTTAATATTTTATTATTATTATTTATTTTCAAAGACAATTAATAAAAATAAAATTCCATTAAAAAATAAAAAAAAGTTATTTAAAGATAAAATTAAGAATATTCCTGCCCTCTGTTTGAGATTACAAAAAAAAAAGATTCAAGTTATTTTTGGGGTCCGAGATTATTTTTAGGACTAAATATTTTCTAAAGAGTAGGTTACTTAACAGTATATTGCATTATTTATGCTCTAAGTAGAACACTGTTCAGCTTGTTGTAAAGTTGTTGTTTTTTTTTTTTTAAACAAATTGGACCATAATAGCACAATTAATGAATTTGACGATGATTCTGAAAAAGTCCATACAATTTCAAGCCTTTATTGGAAAAACACAATAGCCTAATTGAACGTAATTCAATTTCAATTCTATTCTTTATTTAACTATATAGCTAATGTTTTGTTACAAAATTATAAATATTTTTGCATGTCTCATTATTTTTATTATCATCATGTGACGTAGAATAGCACTTCTGGTCAAAGTCCAGCTATTTGTAAAAAAAAAAAAAAAAAAGCGAAAACAAGCACAGCTAAACACATAGGGTCCTCCTTTTCTTCTTTGATGCTAATTAACCGATCTGACTTTCTATTTTTTTTACTTAAATATCTATCTTGTATATCAGTTTTCATAACACAGTTTTATATGCATTAAAGATTTACAAAGTAATGTATGTTACTGTATATGTTTTTGTATTTTTTTAAACTATAAAATTAATTTTTCATTTAATAATTATGCAAAATAAAATTCAAATTTCTACTTCGAAATGATAATTTACAAAAAAAAAACAATTTGCACATAAATAAAACTTTACTTTAAACGTAAAAGAAAGAAATAAGACTATTCCTAAATGCCATCTTTAAAATGTACTTGGCAAAGACGAATATTTTGACGCAACAAATCCTTTACTCGTAAATTTTGCAACTCAAGCAGCCAACATTTTTTTTCCTTTGGGTAATTTAAAAATATATAGGGATTTAAACTTGTTGCAGAATTTATGCAATTTAAGGCACCACAGTAAGACGTTGAAGATTTTTCAAAAGACACTACGTAAACGCTAGTTTCTAACTTATTATGTAACAAAATAGCACCACAATGTGTATACTATAGACAATAGCATATTTAGGAGGAGGAGGAGTTACAGACAGTCATTTTAAAAATTGAATGGTAAGTAATATTTTTTTGTTGTTGTTGTTGTTGGAATGTTTTTTTTTTAATAATTGTCTTTGAAAATAAATGTTTAAAAAATTTAAAAAAAAAAAACATTTCATTGTAGGCTACTGCGAGTTAGGATTGAGTCGGTTAGCCAGGTAGCCGACTGAATAATTTTAGCAAACGGTTATTCATTCTAAATTACAGAATATTTTACAATATTACAATTACATTTCCTCTCCCCTTGTTTGCACAAAAGCGATTACTTAAATCATAAACATATTAAAAATTAATTTATATTATTCAATAAAATAATATAAATTAAATTAAATTTAACAGCAGTCTGTTTTTTTAATTCAAATCGTAACTCATAGCCTATCTTTGATTTTGTTTATGTCCGCTAGCGATTGTAAATCAGCCTGTTATGCTTTTTTTTTTAACGTGTAGGTTTCTCATTTTTGATCAAAATTATTTGAATGAGTAAAGAAAATTTAATCTATAAGTAAAATCAACAGTAATATTTGGTCAGATTCCGTTATCTGCCACAACATAATTTAAGTTAGGAGTCGCATGACAACTAAAACGTAGTAGCATGTAGAATTAGTATTTTTCTTGCCAATTTTAGTATATTTTCTTTACAGTCCGAACCTTACTGTAATCCTGAACCCTAGATAATCTAGAGGTGAAATAATCTTTAGCTGTGCACCGATCTAGATAATTTCAACTTACTACCGTCAGACATTGGTGGGCAGATAATGGAATCTGATCATAATATTTTAAACTAGGTTCTTGTGAAATGTGAGTAGAATATTTCAAACAGACACTTGTTATTCTAATTTTCAATTGTTTTATCTGCTCTTTTTAAATCGTTA
>PXIH01S0002430.1:9809-29585 GCA_003024985.2 Euperipatoides rowelli | reverse complement strand
TTTTAATTCACATATTTACAATGCTTGGCCCCCGCTAATGAATTTAAATACCAAACTGGCCCTCGCAGCAAAAAGTTTGGACGCCTCTGCTCTAGTGTATATGAATTAATCCCAAAAATATTATTAAAGGCTTAAAATAAATTACCGTAGGCATTAACCAGATTTGCTCATTGCTAGTATGCACATTTACTATTAATCTAACTATTATCCTTGTTGATATGATTGTTTGATAATCATATATATATGATGGTTTAATTTATTTACTTTTTTTTCTTCTAGTATTTTGATACAATTGAGGCAGCCTTTAATTATTCAGAAGAGTTGGAGTCCCCTTTAATTTTTGTTCACTCAGGGATATACCAAGGAGAATTCTTAATAATAGACGCCAATGTAGAAATTATTGGAGCTGGTAAGGCTTTTCCGTTTATTTTACTTATACAGCAGTGCAAATTCTATGATTTTGGCTGCAGCGTGTTTATTGAAGTGTTTTTTGCTAGAAAAATAATTATTTAATGACTAGCCAAAAAGCCCAATGTAAATTGAAATACAACGGACCCAAGTTTTCTCCCCCCTCCGCTCTCGACTCTTACCGCCTAACCCCTTCCCCTAATAGCCCCTCTCCTAACCAGTTCTTCACCTTCCTCTGCCCATTTATTCTTTTAAAAATGAAAAAAAAATGCTCTTTCCAAAAACGATTTTAAATATAAATCTCTTTAAAAAAAAAAAACTTTAGCTAATATGAAAGAATGTCATTAAAAACGATAACAGTAAAAAATTAATTGATTATGACTATTTTAATATTTAAATTTTGACTTCCGCCAAAAAAAAAATAGAACTGTCCGCTCTTCTCCCCTATAATTAATTTATTTTGTTAAAAAAATGTAAACAAAATTATTAAAAACACAAATGTTTTATTTATTTATTTCTGAAAAGAAAAAAAAAACGTAAATGAAAATGAATGATAGCTATGGCCAATAAGGCAGAAACGCTGTACAACTTTAAAAACATACATCTTTCAACGTCTCAATGACGTTTGCATAATTATGACAACATCCTGTTTAAGCTATTTTTTTTTTTGGCGGAAGTCGAAATTTCAATATTAAAATAGTCGTAATTAATTAATTTTTTTACTGTTAGCATTTTTAATGAAATTTTATAATTATTTAAAGTACAGTACATTCTTTCATATTAACTAAAGTTGTTTTTGGTTGCATATACCCTTTAATGTTTCAAAATATCGAAAAGAAAAAATATTCGCTTTTTATTATTTGTATTACAGTATACAGTATCATACTTATTGTTTAATAAGAAAAAAATTCTAATAATAATGTGATTTTTTCACATGCATAGACATTACGCTTTTAGTTTAATTTTTTTTATTGATTTACAACAATAAAATCGCGCATGCGCATAATTATAAAAGGTTGAGTAACCCTTAGCGAATTTTATAAGATAATCTTTTTTTTATTTATATATGCATTTTTTTTTCATTTGCTGGTTTAATAAATAAATGTTACAATATATTTTTATTAATTTACTGTATATGTACTGTAGTGTTATACAAAATACGATGGGTTCTATTTTAATTAAGTGCTGAATAAATTACAGATGTCTAGTTTAAAACTAGCGGTGCATCTTTAGCATTTTCTAAGTGCACTCCACGAGGCTCTTTCCATTATTTCAATCAGTGATTTAATAATAAATGCAGTCCAACTGCCAGAAATGGTGAATTTTGGAAAATTGCATTTGTGAGGGGAAAGGTCGGGGGGGGGGGGTGTAAGGCAGGCATTTTTTTTCTTATGCATTGCTTTATAGCTCAACTTAATTTTATAATTAAAAATTATCAGATTCTACTTTGTCATTTTAGGGCATATTTATCAATCAAATACGACCATTGTGTGGCAACCTTGGACTAGGGAATTAAATGTTTGCCGGAGAAAAAGTCAGATGATTATTCTAAATATTAAAAATCAGATGATTATCCTAAATATTAAAGAACTGATTAGACTTGTAACATATTTTTTATTAAAGTACAGAACTACCCCACATTAATGTACAAAATGGGTCCAGAACTAGTTCGTAAACTGAAAATGTGCTTAGAATGAAGCTGTACATTTTTTTTCCACTTATCGATGCTTGTACTTAACTGCAATCGTCATATACGGGAATAACTGATGTAAATAATGCATTTATAACTAAAATAAACACCGTAGGACTTAACATGCAAGACAATAACAGAGATGTGACGCTAAATGTGATTGAAGACAAACTGACGGCAGCGAAAACTGTTTGTAGTTAAAAACTGATCGAGCTGTGGCCTCATGTCATTTAGTGTCGGTTCTTGCAAAGCAAGCCTATGATCCTACTGTAAATATGTCCGTACTCGTGAGTGTCCATAAGGTGAAGGTCTGTTTAGTAGGGTATACCTGTAAACGAGTCCCAGCATTATGTCCAAATACTTTTGGGACTAAACTTTGGATCAGGAGTCATTTGTTGATAAAATGAGAAATCATTGTCACGGTCTACTCATTCACTTTATGTCCAGAGATTTAAAAATATATCAATCATGACACATGTGGGTCAAAATCAGAGTCGTACATAACTTATTATTTTAAGGATTGGCATTTTATAGGTGAAGTCTTTGCTACCGTTGTGTAATTTATCATGCATCGCTACAAATCTAAAATAGAGAAACTAGCAAAAAAAGTTTGGAGTTTTGAAAAATTATTGCAGCTAATAAAAAATTTGAAACTCAGGACTGAAAATATAAAACAAACTTAGTATGTTTTGCACACTTACTCCAGTGACTTGAAAACACCAGACTTGAAAAATCAAATACTTAGTGGTCTGTGAATGAAATAAGTAGTAGATTATTAATTATTTTAATCCCTAAAGTGTGACCCGCAATATCACAGTTTTTAAAGTATGATATATGCATTGGAAATCAAACAGATGGCAGAAATTAAATATTTAATCAGTCATGCTTGGAGCACAGCAAAGCATGTTAGTTGAAAATGCTAAAGTAGCCGCCATCAGTGGCATCAAAATTTTATATTAAAAAAAAAACGTTTGTTGCTTGATCAGGAACCGTTCTAAAAAAAGTGCTCTTACCCCTGAATATGTGCTTATTCCTCTTATTTTTCTTTTAGTCATTACCTCTGCTTTGTAACTGCACTTATTTCCCTTCATTTTTCTGAAAATATTCACTCCACTTTCCCCTGCAATTACAGTATATACAGTATACTGTGCATGTATAGAAACTTCAGTATGCAGAATGAATAAATTTATTTAATTTTTCTATATATTTTGTCTTTATTTTGATAAAGTTTTTTTCTTTAATGTGTCCTGCACATTACCTTTTATTATTTAGTTATTGAAATAACCTCTTTTTTTTTTTTAAAGCTACTGGCTCTGTGTCTGAGCATGTAATCTTGGAGAGGCAAAGTGAAAGCACAATTATGTTTGTTGAAGGTGCTCGGCAGTCGTATTTAGGCTATATAACATTAAAATTTTCTCCTGATATCACTTCCTCAGTCCCTCATCATAAACACTACTGTTTGGAAATTACAGAGAACTGCTCTCCCACCATTGACCATTGTATTATAAGAAGTTCCTCAGTCGGTAAGTTCTAATTCTTTAAAACAAAAATCTTACAATTCATATGCCTACCATAACTCTGAATATGTAATTGAAGTTAACATTTTAATTCACAGAAGTTCATATTAAGTATATTATGTGTATAATTTGTCATATATCATCTAGTTTATTAGCTATGCCTTGACAAAAGTAATGGGGGGGGGGGGGGAGCTTATTATACATAATAAGTATATTATATGTAGGATTTGTCATATACCAATATACCTAGTTTAAGTTTATAAAAATAGCTATGCCTTAACAAAAGTAAGGGAGTGGGGGGGGGAGGGCTTAAGTGCATATGCTTCCACATTTTAAGCCAGTAATTGCTTTTGAAGGACCTGATAAAGAATTTTAGATTTAATAAATGCCTGCTCTTGTATTGCATAAGAAACCCCCTTTAAAAACAGTAAGTTGTTGCTGACGCATGTCATTACATTTACATATACAGTATGTGTCCCCAACTTGGCTCCTTGTTTACATAAGGATCAAACTGCATGTTATTGTATATATATATATGGGCTTCAATTCCATTCCTTGTTTACACAAGGGATCAAAGTTTACAATTTTGTATAGATTGATGTTTTAGGTAAATAGGGCATTTAGCTGGGACACTGTCATTATATAATATACAATGTCACATGTCTCCTACAATAAATACATAATTTATTTACTTGACATAAGTACAGGCATTTAGAACCTACAATTATCCTAATATCTATACCCTTGGATTAAGATGGAAAAATTGGAACTACGCCAATGGTGAATTGTCGGAAGAGATTGTTTTATGCAGGTACTCTCTTCCCCTTGACTTGTTGTCTAGGCCAGGGGTTGATAGGCTGGTAGGATAGAGGGATGTTTCCTACTAGGCCAAGAGGATCAGGCCGATGGAAAAATAGTTGCAGCTTATAAAAGGAATTTTCTTGTATTATATCTGTCAATGCAACACTAATTAGCTACCATCAAAAATCTATTAGACATATAATAGATTTTTTACCACATTTTAAATGGAATATTTTTAATGTAATCATTTTTTTCCCCAACTTACATGTTGCTAAAGCCCTTGCAACAGCTTATTTATATAATTATTTAACATTCCAGGAATATTTTCTACCTATTCACTTGTTAATTAAAACATATTACATATTTGAGAATTTTATGTAGTAATAATGTAGCTACAATGTCTATTATGACATACAATACAATTATACTGTATTAGTATTTTTTTTTTAAATGTAAAATAGGCAAACTTGTTACTCTTAATAATGAGAAAATACAGACATCAATCCCCATTATGTGTTTCCTTTTTTAATTAACTTTTATAAGAAAATTTTTTTTTTTCTTAAAGTTTTTGTATCTGATAAATTTTTAGAATATTTTATTTATCTCTGGTAGCCGTATACTAGGTTTTAATGATGAAAAATCCAAACCATCATTTCTATTAGCTGAAATTTAATTTTTGTAAATAATTTGCTTTTTATGGTATTTAATGACAATATAGAACATGTATATTTAAAAAATTTCAAAGCTTTCGGGAGAATTTGCCATCTGATCCCCCCCCCCCCCCACAAGGGGCTCGGCTCCTGGACCTCACCAAGAAACATTACCTTGACCCCTTTGTGTCCCCCAAATAAATACAAAATCCTAGCAACGCCCCTGACTTTTAAAAATAAACATCCACATTTTCTGAGGGCTACTACTTGTGCCAACGTCCTGCCAGTCCGGCCCTGGTCAAGGCTTAACTACACTTATTTAAGTTAAACTTAGGGCTATTACATTGCAACTTGTTGACGTTTAAGCGACATTGCTCATGTTTAAAATACTCTAAGTTCAATGGGGAGGTAAAATAAAATTAGATTTTTTTCCATGATCAGAAAAATAAAAAAAAAAATATTGCTCTACCTATATTATAATTATTATAAAATTAATTTTGACCTCGCCATTCCTCAAAATAATTGTAAAGAAATTTGAAGTTTCTTAAATTCTCCTTTCAAAGATGCCTTTTCAATACAATAAATCTCCACTTCTACAGTAGTTGCTACACTTCATTTTTTTTAATAAAATGAATTATATCGCCCTCTAGTGGCCATTAATGGTATTCAAGTATAAATGACGCACAAAATGTATTTTTTAATGATTTAATTTCAGAGAATTACTAAAAATATTCCGCCTAATTATCTCCCCCCCCCCAAAAAAAAAAAAAAAAAAGAAGTTGTTAAAAAGTGAAAGTAATGCATAGGCAAAAGGTCAAATAAATGATTTTTTTGGGTTTAAGAGTTTTTGAAAATGTCATTCTCAGTAAGTTAGTCTTATCATAAATAAACCTACAGTATATGAAGTAAGAGATATTAATAAAAATATGCATTTTAACAAAAATTACTTACGGTAATTATTTAAAATAAAATAGTACTATATTGTTTGATAAGATGTATTATTGTCCTCTAAATAATGGTATTTATTTATTTTTAAATGGCTTTCTACAATTAAAAAAAAAAGTTTTTTTTTTCCCAGAACATATCAAATATTATTTGTGAAATTATAACATACTTTAAAAATAATTGATAATTTAATAATTAAAACTCTAAACAAAAAACTAAGCCGATCTATCCAGTGCTAATAATGTTCAGAACTTCAGACATTGTCATCCATGTTATAGTAATCTGTGCGGATAAGTTTGCCACTAATAAATAAACTTTCAATTTCAATTGGCATGACAATATAAACTCTGCATAAATGATAAACACAAGTGCTATTGGATCCAATCTAGATATATTTAATTCTGTTGTCCTTCACTTCCAATTTTTTTTTCCCTCGGATGAACTTACCGAATGTTGAGATTCAAACTGTTAAGGTTGTATATTATGTTTAGTCACCAATACTGTAACAATTATATGTTTTAAAAACAATGCTCGTAACGTTATGGGAATGAATGAAGCGTCGCACCAATTACCATAGTTGTCATAGCAAACCACAGAACTGATATATCCATGTTGGAAAATAATTCTTATTAATAACAATTATTAACAATAAAAAATGCACTTTAAGAGCTATTAAATAAAAATAAATTGTATATACATTATTAACATATATCAACAGTAATATGATGGAGTAGAGTGAATTCCCCCTTTTAATATACTGTAAGTACCACTAAATAAACAAACATTTTTATTTACATGCTGCGTGTGCAATAATATTGTCTTTAATATACAGTATTTTCACACTTCTTTCTCGTTTATTCATTGATGAATAAACTGTTTGACATATGCTATTTTAAAATATTGTGGTTTTCTTTCTCATTATAAAAGTTTATATACCTGTATAATTAAATTATAAATTGTGTTAACTTAGTTGATTTTTTTATAAACAAAGTTACAATAGCTTTATACATTATTTATTTTAAGTTAACTGCATGAATGGTTTACAAAGCAAAATAATGAAGTCAAGTAACGTGCACTTATTTTTACTTTAAATTATTTACTTAATAAATTATTTATCTACTCGTGCTACTTTTCTTTCACTTAATTTTAAATTGTAATCTAGTATTTATTAACTATCTGCACTATGGCTGATCTGGAAGATACTGTAACCCTCAGGTTACAGTATCTCAGTGTTCAAACTAGTTACTGATTGTACTATTATTTTGTTGTGATTTAGATTTTTTTTTTTAGGTTATTTATTTATTTTTCTCTAACTTTACACTATTACTAACTGAAACAAAGGACGGATTCAGTACTCTTATGGATGATGATTATACTAAAAGTAAAATAAGTAAATGATTCAATAAACTAGTAATGTATATTGCTATTTTAATAATGGTAACTTGAATGGTGACCTTTTGTTATGAGCAGAAAACATGCCCACCCCCCATATAAAAGGCAGGATCGTCCCCCATAATAATTGGCTGTGAAAAAAAAAATACAGATTCTCAAATACCGTATTTAATACGGTATTTACTGTATTATTATTAATTATTGTTAACACAACTAATCTCCATGAAATAGCACATGTTTGTTTCGGCAAATGATTTCAGAAGAAATATTTTTGGTTCGCTTTTTGTAATTCTTTTTTTTTTTTTTAATTTTAAACATTTCTTAAAGTGAACCTACCCACCCCTACCTAATTACAATGGAAGCATCCATATATTCAATACCCGTCCATTTTTTATAGCTTTTAATGTGTGCATTTTTAGTTCAGGTAGCCTAATTGCCGAGTTTTTATTTTCAGTCTTTCATTTTAAAAATTGAAATAAATTAAATTTTTTATTGTTCCTATTTATGCTTTTATTTTATCCTAAAATGGATATACAGTAAATATAAAGATATGCTGAAATTATTAAACTTATTGATTTAAAATAAAAGAATTATAGTAATATTAATATTACTAATGTAATTACACATTATTACATAATTATACATAATGTACATTTTTATATGTCAGTTATTTGAAAAAAATCCTGACTAGAAAAGAAGAAAAAATGCTTAAATAAATCTTAACCACCATTGATGGACAATGTCCGAACCTCCCGGTTTTTAAATCTCAAAATCTGAGAGCCCCATTGCATAGGCAAACTTAAAGTGGTTTATCAATAATTTTTTTTTTTAAATTTATGTTTAGTTTTACAGTACCTAAAAATATTTGTTTAATTAATCAATTTGAAAAATTTAAACTGAAACTTATAAAAATTTGTAAGTTTCTACTTTGTTTACAAAAAATAAAACCCACGAGCTGACGTCAATTTGACGTAGCCAAAGAATAAAATGCATATCTGGGATCCAGACGCTAGTCATAACTTCATTACGTTATTGTTTAGAAAACTAGTCAACAAAATAAGTTATAAGTTTATCATCATCAAATATATACAATGAAAAAAATAATGACAATTAATTAGTTAATGGTTCTCGCCTAATGGATGTTAACCATAATAAATTATTTAAATGATTTACTATTATAAAAAAACCAAAAAAAAAAATCTTGTGTATACCAAAATTCCGGAAGGCTTTTGTACGTTAACTTGACACGATGAGAAGAAATTGTTAATTATTATTTCCAAAGTTTTTAATAATATTTCTTAAACATTCTTAGAGATTATATTTTTTAATGCAAATAAAAACTATTAAAGTTTTATTTTCAGCCTGCTTGTGTTTGTTTCGATTTGCCTTTATAAAAACTACCGACTGCAAATAAAAATTTAAAAAAAAAATGCTTCGAACCACTGATCTACGTTCTGATTGATCAAGTCTGTGAAGTAGCGTCTAGCTATCAAACTTCACAGT
Source organism: Euperipatoides rowelli (assembly GCA_003024985.2). Lineage (NCBI taxonomy): Eukaryota > Metazoa > Onychophora > Udeonychophora > Euonychophora > Peripatopsidae > Euperipatoides > Euperipatoides rowelli. Next base: position 20,679 of record PXIH01S0002430.1, on the reverse strand, counting down.
AATATTCCTAAAAAATATAATTTTGGAAAGTGCGATTACTTTAAAAAAAAATAAGCTAAACAATCTAAGCCAATTGATTTCAAAAACGAAACAAATAATTTAATATACTTACTACAAGTTCTACAACCTGTTGATTTTTTTACTAACGAGTTTTAGTGTGAATGGAATGATCACTTGGGGTATGATTTGTTAGCTGACAAATGATTGGCTAATTTTTTAGAAAAACTGCTATGAACCTTGATAGCCAGACACTATTCTGGTCTGACAAACACTATTACTGGAATTCACATGAGATTTTTCCACAAAATTATAGACGCGCTATCACTAGTGGTGTTGATACATATTGACATAAAAGTCAAATTTTGATGTATTTAAGGACCGAATGTAACAAATTGATTAATTAAACAAATATTTTTATACAAAAATACACATAAATCAATTAAGTTGAAATAGGCATTGATAAGCCACTTTAAGCTTCCACTGCCATTTTTTTAAGTTCCCCAATCTCCCCCTCCCCCACCCCAATAATTAACACCTTACGGCAACCATGGCCTAGAGTGAGTCGTTCACAGTTGTGATTTGTTTACACGAGACATTTCGTTCAAGAACGACCCACCACTACTGTCCAATCTAAGTTTAGACAACATATTGTCTTTCCATGTTAAATTTCAGAGTTAAAGAGTTAAAGCTTATAAAAGAAGAAAATAATAATAAAATGCTTTCTGGATTGTTATAGTAGGCTACTTATAATTATTTAATGAAAATGATAAAAAATTGCAATTCACTGCTGCCCCTCTAATGCTCATGTTAAAAACCTTTGTTGTGTTTTTTCCCATTATTTTATTAACTGTGGCATATGATATCCCCATATTTTTATTTACTGTAAATTTACCTTGACAAAACTCCGTATTTTACCTGTGATTCATAGGTTGATTGAAATAATGAAATTGTTTGATGATAATGTCCATTTCTTTTCTCTGATCATTGAATTTTCTGTTTGTTCTCCTTAGTTGGTGCGGCAGTCTGTGTTTGTGGCTCAGGGGCAGAACCTTTAATACGGCATTGTGACATTAGTGACTGTGAAAATGTTGGATTATATGTTACTGACTATGCTCAGGGCACTTATGAAGACAACGAAATAAGTCGGAATGCTCTAGCTGGTATTTGGGTAAAAAATCACGCCAACCCTGTCATGAGGAGGAATCATATTCATCATGGCAGAGACGTTGGAATCTTTACATTCGATAGTGGCATGGTAATATATTTTCTTTTCATGTCTCGCCTTACACTTTTTTATTTTATTTTTATTGACTTCACTTCATTTTTTTTTTTTTTTTTTTTTACTTTTTAGGGTTATTTTGAATCTAATGATATCCACAACAATAGGATAGCAGGGTTTGAAGTTAAAGCAGGAGCCAATCCAACAGTTGTAAAATGTGAAATTCATCATGGACAGACTGGAGGCATTTATGTCCACGAGAATGGGCGTGGCCAGTTCATTGAAAACAAAATCCATTCCAACAATTTTGCAGGAGTATGGATCACATCAAATAGTGATCCAACAATTAGGTAAATTATTTATCTTGTTAGAAGTGTTAAGGTTTTCATTAGTTAATGGTGGTCAACAGAGATGAAACATTCAGTTTTAAAGATGAAAATGATTAGGTTTACAATCATAAACATTTTATTAAAAATTTGTAGTATGGTGCTTATTTTTTTAGCAGTTTTTTTTTTATTTTTTTGTTACACATATCAGGACATGGTCAGCTGAGAATAAAAAAACAGAAATAGTAGCTGGCTAAATAAAAATTCAAGTTGATTACTGTAGAATGCCGATCAAGTGTGCATGTGCACATTTATCATTCGTTCAGGGAGAGGGGTGGGAGGAGATGGCGCCCTTATTTAGACTAGCGCCTACGTATCAAACTTACCATTGCCTATTCCTCACAAAGCTCGTCGTTGACGGCTGTTGATTGGTTAACGGTGTGGCCGTCTGAAGTTGTGTCATAATATAATTGTTAAAAAAAGTATAATGATTTCTTGATTATCATAGGGTTGGGGCATTGTGCTTTTCGCATGTAGTTGGAGTTAGGGTTCAGGGTAACGGTATGGTTAGGACTCTAAATAATAAAAAAAACCCATTCGAGTCCATTTGTGAGGAATGGGCAATGGTAAGTTTGATACCCAGACGCTAGTCTTATTCAGCAACATGTTAGTGAACCTTATATTTAGCACAATGCACTGCAAAACTGACCAGGCGCACTTGTTTGGCTAGAATTCTTCAAAATACTGTTTTTCAAAATGGCGCTCTTATTTGGGTTAAATGGAAACATTCTGCTGAACCTTAATTAAGGTAAAAACTAGGGGGCGCTGTTACATGGCACAGCTTGGATTTCTTTCAGAGTGTTCTAAAAGTTTAGGTGTGGTGACGCACACTTTACTTAACTGTGGCCAAGAAACAGGATTGGCTCAATTATTTGTTGGTGTGCTCTTTGAAGGTATTCTATGATGTATACACTATAGTAGCTTGCAAAAAAGTTTTTTGACTATACAGTACATTAAATTATTGACGAGTGTTTTTTTTTAATTTATTAAGTAAATTGGTGTGTTATCATTTTTCATTTGTAATCAAGAGAAATAGAGTGAGAGGTGTTTTGATTTTCCTAGGAAAATAAAAATAGAATGAAATTGTTCGGGATGAGGGCCACCATTACAAGAAAATCATGTTTACTTGCATCTAATGTAGAATTAAATTTAGTTTTGACATCGCAGTTGATGTGTCCGGTAGATTTGATATTATACTGGTAATAATGACGGGAATGCACATAAAATAGATGTTATAATAAGTTTTATACATTATAGAAACTAATATAATTCAGTTTTCAAAGTCAGTATTAAAAAATTGTTCTCAATTGTCCGATGATTAGAATAAAATGATCTGCTTTCATAAAAAAAAAAAGCTCATTAAAATATGAAAAATAAATAAATAATAAAAACCAAAAAAAAAAACCCTTTATTATAATACCCTGAAAAAAAAAGAAAGAAAAAAAAAAAAAAAAAAAAAAAAAACAAAAAAAAAAAAAAAAAATATGGTGATTGTCAAACTCGATTCCCTTGACTGGAAAGTCTAAAAAGTTAAATTTATACAGTAGGTAACTAAATTTAAAAAAAATAAGGGTTTGAATGTTTTATTTATTGCCTTTTAAGAAATAGAAATTTTACTTTAATTATGGCATACACAGAGTTAATCCTTTTTTTTTTTTCATTTTGAAAAGGGATAGGGTGTGGTAATGGTAAATTGGCAAAGATAGTATTGCTCCTTTCTAAGAACTTCCTGAATTTTAATAAACAGTTAGAGTGGACACAATTCTTTTCATGATAGGATGTGCAGATATATTAAAAAAAATATTCTTAAATCTTTGTTGAACCACTATGCCTGATAAATTTTAATTTTCAGATCTAACACATTTGGCAACTTTTCTGTTTTGAGATCTCAATACCCCTCCCCTCCTGTCTCCATAATGACTTAATTATTTTAATAACTCTTAATTTTAGCTTTTGGTGATTTAAACAGTATTTCTCAAACTGAGGGATGGAGGCATAAGAAAAATCAAAGTGGCGGAACTTCCCCAAGTTTTTTTTTTTTTTTGTAAATTCAGATAAATGTCCACATTCTTTCTAGACTTACAGTATTTATTATAGCATGTTTGTAGAATTTGAATCATAAATGTTAAAATGATAGCCCCATTCTAAAACCAATAATTTTAAATTTAAACTTTTTTAAAAAAAAATCACTATTGTAATAGTTGTTATATAAGTGGTGTTGTCAAAAGCAGGTGGTTAATGTATATTTCTTATTTCCTACTCTCCTTTGTTACATGTGATTGACAGTTAGGAAGGTAAATGTATCTTCATGTTTTTATAGGTATTCTATTTCTTACCTGAGGGATTTCCTTTATAAATATACTTCATATATATATATATTTTTGTTATTTGCAGGAGGAATGATATTTTTAATGGTCATCAGGGAGGCGTTTATATATTTGGAGAAGGTCGAGGCCTCATAGAACATAATAATATTTATGGTATGTTTATAAATGTTTATATTTTCTTATGTGATAAATACTGTAAACCAAATGGTTGGCAGCCAATTAAATTATAAAATTTTAGCTGTTCTATAGCTATAGCTATGTTTTTTAAAAAAAACTTGATTGGTTGAGGTCCGAGTAACTGTACACATCACAGAGTACAAACAGAGCGAGACAGTACGAGATCATTAAAATCCACTAACAGAGTAATAAAAGATGGAGACAAAAGGAGAAAAAAAATGTACAGTAAAAAAAAAAAAAAAACTAATTTTAGCTAAACCTTCAACTAAAAGTGCTTTTAAAGGCCTATTTTCAAACAGCAAAAACCAACCGTGTTTTTAGCAGGATTCGTACCTGCGATGTCTGTGTTTTACATTTTAAAGTCAGTCTTCTTCTATCTGCTTCACCAAAACTTCAACGGTGGAAATTGATATCATTGAGTGGAAACATTTCATTTTCATCATTTAAAAAATAGTCGCCACCGTCATAAAAGATCTCGTAAAATCAAAATAAGAAAATTATGGAGACCAGCTTAGACCAGTTAGTCATATTTGGCACATGTAAATATCAATAAAGTTTATTTCCCTCCATTTTAGATTTTGATTGTGTTTCGATGCCTTGTGGGATACTCCTGATTCCTGATGCCAGAATTCACTCTCATAGCGTTCGGAGTTTATTAAAATACATGACAGTGCGTGCTCCGATTTTTTTAAAATTTGACTTCTCTGGATTCAGAGCGTGCTCTGTGTTTTTACGAGATACAACAAAATGAAACATAATAAAGATATACTGTATATTATTGTTTTTGTAGGAGATGGAGGAGACATCGGTCTTTTAATTTTTAATTTCTAATTCTTGAAAATAAAAATATCAATCAACTAATATTTATTTCCAAATGAAAACATTTTTTTAAAAAAAGGGGACTCACCAGGACTGAAAGTTTATTTCTACTGGCAGGTACCTTTTATAATAATAAAATAAACTTCATCCATTTATACTTTATATAAAACTAGCACAAGAAACCACTCACTGGCCACAAATAAAGTTTAAACATATACCGTTTCCGGAAGAATTCGCTGTTTCTGGAGTAAATGGGCTCTGGAGTTGGCTATATAATTTGCTAGCAAATTATATCATAAATTTTCAAAATCCCATCCCCAGGGCGGCAGGGAAGGTCGTAGGGAGCTAAAATAGCATCAGTCGGATTTGCTTTAACAGAGCTTTCAAGTAGATATTAATGACCTGATGAAATTACTAATAATTGTCATTATCATCTTGTGTATCTTTTACCTCATCATTTCAATCATTCCAACATCATACAATAATAATAATAATAAACCTACCGGTAATGAAAATATATTATTAACCATTACTACATATATTTAAAAAAAACAATAGGAATTTAAGAAAAAAAAATTATTCAAACACTACAGTTCAGTTTATACATATTTCACAGACCTATTCTTTTCCATGTATAGAGTTTGTTATTCTGACAACCACAATCTCACTATTTGCAACCTTGTTTTGTTGTGCATAGTAGTACATTATATAACAATTGGCCAGTTTACAGCTAAAAAAAACCTTATTGAAATAAATAGATGGGAGATAGATAGCTTTCAACTTTATTCCTAAATATCCCAGTTTATTTCAAGGTATGCCTAGCCATACCTTGTAAATGTAAAATATTCATCAGAGAATGTTAAATTATTTCCAAACTTGCCACCATTTCCACGTTGTNTTTTTTTTTTTTTGTAATGGTCAAATATGTAAATTTACAATACAATTTGTAATTGTTATTAATATTATTTTCATTATGTTGCAATGGATTTTCTACTACAATTTAAAGTCATTTTAATTTATTTTTAATATTTTAAATCGTAATTTTATTATATTTTTAAAAAATTACCTTTCTCCCCCCTAAATATATTGTTTTGATAATTTATTTCTTGTTTTAAAGGTAATGCTTTAGCAGGAATCCAAATTAGAACAAATAGCAATCCAATTGTCCGACATAATAAAATACATCATGGGCAGCATGGTGGAATTTATGTAGTAAGTTAATTTTATTCTTATATTGTATTATTGTGCAGGAAATATACTGTAGCTAAGATTTAAGTATTAAAGATTACATGTAGCGATCGATCGTATTGCTTTTCTTCATCTTTTCAAATGCAATTATTGATCTAAAATAAATTTAAAAAAAAAATGTTCACCATTAAAAAAAATATACTGTATATATGAATTTAAAAAGAAGAAATGATTTCAGTCTTAATCTGATATTACTGACTTATACATAAAACCTAACTAAGATAAAGTAGAAAAGCCACAAAACTGAATCTCTCCCCCCCCCCCCATCCCTGCATATTTTTGAAGCCTTATAAAATGTCAGCTTACAGCATATGAAAGCAAAGCAAAAAAAAAAGTCAAAATCAAATAGTTAGGAATTTAGTAACAGGTATAAATAATTTTTTTTATCTTTCTCTTCTTGGATTCATGGTTAAATTGCTTTGCTTAAACTACAGTATTATCTGGAAAATGTTAGCATATGTATCTCTAAGTTCTGTTTGTTTTTTTTATATTTCAAGATTATCTAGGAACAGGCAGTTCAGTTGACATCTGTTGAATAAAATTGAAAGGTTTAAGCTTCAACTACTGATCAATTATTAATGTAATCTATCGGACAATTTATTTATTTTATTCAGAGCATGAATTTTATAAAAAATGTTTGTGTCAAGACTAGCTATTTTCACAATGAGGGAATGATCATAAGAAAATGCCAACTTTGCAAAGCTAAAGATGAGAAATTGAACCAACATGTTACTTAAATCGGTCTGAATATGCTTGGCATATTAAAAATATTTCAGCTATTACAGAAAGTTTTATTAAATTATGGATACATATTAGACTCAAACTTATAAAATAATGTATAAGAAATAAAATGTGCATTTGAATATAGAGTAAAGATAAGAAAAAAATGAATTTATAATGAAGGGGGGGGGACTATCTTTAGGCTGTCTGCATCATGTCAATAGTTCACATATTTTAGAATGCTGGGAACTGATATACAAGCAAAAGGAGGAGGGGGAAAATAGGTGATCCAATTCAATACACTAATCACATGACATAATTTAAAGATTACGAAATCACTGATAGCTATTCATCTGGATTAATTCTTAAACTATAAACTTTTTAAAATGCTTATTGATTATTTGTTAATTTATTAATTTTTCTTTTTTCTTTTAATTGCTTGTAGCATGAAAAGGGGCAAGGTCTGATTGAAGAAAATGAAGTTTATGCCAATACTCTTGCCGGAGTCTGGATAACAACGGGTAGCACTCCTGTCCTGCGAAGAAACCGCATCCATAGTGGTAAACAGGTCAGTACTTTGCAGTTTAAAACTATTGTTTGCTATTTTTCTTCTTATTTTTTAGATTTCAAATTTCAAGCTGAATACTTTTGTACTACATCTCTCCCCCCCCTTCCCCAATAAAAAAATATATTAAAAAATGGAACTAATGATTAGGTCCAAGGACATAATTCATGATTTTAAAAGGTATTGCATTTTAGGTATAGGGCTGATGACATTATAACTAAGTTAAAGAACCTTTATCTTTCAGAGATAACATTTAGCTGGGAGTACGATAGCCACCATAATGGGAGGGGTCATTTCAGTAGATTTAGTTTAACTGTCTAGCAATAAGTTTATAGATATTTAAAAAAAAACAACGTAACTTCATGTGTATCTAAATCTAATAAGTATGCTCGCAGACAAGTACTGTTTTTCAGTTGACAAAAGAAGGATAAACAAACAAACTACAGCATGCTGTTTATTTAAAAAGATATTTATTAACAACAGCTTAAATCCAATAAAAAATGTTGAGATAACATGACATCTTTCACAACAATTATCAGTTGCTCCTCGGGACAATTCTTTCCAAAAATAATTCTCTGGTATTAATACTGTCAATTTTTTATTCAGTATTGGTTTGTGGAGTTGAAAAATCAATGCCACAAACCAATACTAAATAAAAAATTGTTAGGCATTCAATTAATTTCAATAAATTTATGACAGTATTAATCCCAGAGAATTATTTTTGGAAAGAATTGTCCCGAGGAGCAATTGATAATAAGGTTGTGAAAGATCTCATGTTATCTCGACATTTTTTTATTGGATTTAAGGTGTTGTCAATAAATATCTTTTTAAATAAAGTGTGTGCTGTAGTTTGTTTGTTTATCCTTGTTTGCCGAATCTAAATCCTTGCGGCATTTTAACAAAAAAAAAAAGATACTTCAAATCTGAATTACTTAAACAGATATTAATAAGTGTTTCTGGCATTTAAAATTTTTTTAAAAAAAAAGACTATATACAGTATATTTTACAAATAATTTTTTAACTAATACTTCAGCCGTTGTCTAGTTTTATTTTTGATTTTATTTGAAGCTTGAGAAGGTATACTCTCCTCAATCCCTCCTCACCTTTTATCTTCCTCCCTCTTCCCCGATGTTTTTCCCCAACTGTTTATAGTGCCACTTAGCATGTTATAGGCAGACAGAGAAGTGAAAATATAATGGATGGCTATGAAAATAGACTTCAATTAGTATATAATTTACAGTATATTTCTATATAGTATAGGCTATAAACAATCATAATTTAAATATGCAATAAACAATTTACATTTGACTTATGAATCTGATTCCTTCAATTGCTCTTCGATTGGCAAAATGTTTTCTATCAAATTTCAGATTAAATGTTTACTTTTTACTGTTTTTTTTCAAGAAAATTTCATTAATGGTTAGCACTTTCCATACTTAAAAATACCTTTATACAAAATAGTTATTTTTTTCATTTTCTTTCATAGGTGGGAGTATATTTTTATGACAATGGTCATGGAACCTTAGAAGATAATGATATCTTTAATCATCTCTATTCAGGTGTACAGATACGGTAAGTATAATCTTATTTTTTTTAATTCACACATCATAAATTATGTTTAATTACATTTTCTAAAATGTAATTATATAATATTTTCTAAAAATGCCTTATGCAACATATTCACACAAACAAGTTAAAAAAACAAAAAGTTTTATGAGTAATCATTTAAATTTTTGAGCAGATAAATAAACATTTTTTTGTTAAGAACCGGAATTTGAGAATACTTGTCTTAAAAAGTGTCAAAAATCCAATAATCGGAGTAGCCTAAATCTGTATTCTAATTTTGATAAAAACATTATTGGAGCTTCTTAGCTCTTAGAAAGGGGTCTTAAATTGAGTTTGAGACTCTCTAGGCTAAAAAATAGTTTCAAAATACAAATAGCAATGATGAGCCAAATTGAATACAGGGCAATTCAGAAACTTATTGGCAAATAGTGAAGCCTTGAACCAAAGTTTGAGATCTCTAGCTATAAAATAATTTTAAAATGCAGATACTCCTATTTCTTTACTATGTACTGTATGCAAATTATGTGCAAATTGCTTCCCGGCTATTATACAGGCTTGAAAAAGAGGGTGTGCCTGAGTTTAGGTACCCTGAAAAAATAATTTTGTAATTCCATGTAAATATACTCATAGCCTATTTGCAAAACTTGATACATTATGACAAACCGCTACGGAAAGTTTTCTGGTACGGTGCATTCCTCAAGTTATCAAAGCTCGGGACTCTGTCACATAAGAAGTTAATCCTGAAGAAGACACTGGAGCATTGCTAAGCTTAAAGTTTCAGTTTATTTCAAAGTTATTGCATTTAGTATTGGATCCATAAGCCTCGTAGTATTTGGATGCCATACTCGAAGAAGAAGAAAAGGCGGTCCTATTCTTTGAACTGGCTTCTGCGGCCAACCACATTAAAACATAAAAATAAAATAAAAATAGTTTGCTAGAAATGGCAAAAGCCACTCCAAGCGAATAAGATAATTATTGTATACATGCAACATACTTTTACATTAAAAAATACACACATCTGCAAATAACAAAACATGTCAATATATTACACAAAAAATTAAGCTGAAACACATTAATTTGTGTGCCATCTATAATCATCCATCTTGAGATTGTGCAATTCTACTCCTTTATCTTTGGCTATGTTTTTTAAAAATCTCCGAGTTCTCGGATAACTATAGAAAACGTTCCGACTCTGGAGAAATCGAACTTTAAAAAAATCGGAGCATGCTCTATGGTGAATTTTAATCTCTGACAAAACTCAGAGAACTATTAGAGAAGTCTCTGACTTCTCCAATTAAAAGCATTGGGATTCAGAGAAGTACCCACAATGCATCGTAACAATCAAAATCCAAAATGGAGGGAAATAAACGTTATTGATATTTAAATGTGTCAAATATTATGTGACTGGTCTAACCTTTGTATAGTCACTACTTCCTCTCCATAATTTTATTGACTATACAACATCTTTTACAACGATGATGAGTATTTTTTATATGTTGAAAAATGAATTTTTTCCCGTTGATGTGATAGCAATAGCCACATGCTATGTCTTAGTAGCATAGATAGCAAGCATGATGTCTTTAAAATGTTTAATCCCAACATCCCATGTTCAAATGCTGCCACGAACATGCTTGATTTTTTTCTGTCTGACAATAGACTTAAAAGTACCTTCAGGTGAAGGCTTAGCTAAATTTACGCTTTCAGGGCTCTAAATTATTTAAAAATAGTAGGTGCCCAGCTGGGCACACAACATAAAGATCAAGGCGCCCAGAATTCAAAGTAGAGTTCCCAGAAAAAAAAGTAAAAAAAAAAAACTATTTATATATACTGGTACAACAGTGGT
>PXIH01S0002428.1:43055-53934 GCA_003024985.2 Euperipatoides rowelli | reverse complement strand
GCCATTAGAACCAACGTTTTGTAAGGAGCCATTAGAACCAACGTTGTGTAAGGAGCCATTAGAACCAACGTTTTGTAAGGAGCCATTAGAACCAAAAAGTCTTCAGCCTATTGAATAATAGAGGGTTGTACAATAATTTTATCTACTAGGTCTAATATAAGAACATTGAAAAGGGTAGCGGTAAGGACCGCACCCTGTGGAAACCCGCAGAAAGTTTCTTAAGATGAGATTTCACACTATTAACTATGGTAGATATTTGATGGGTTGTCAGAAAATTATGTAGCCATGCTATAATATCATCAAACTGAAATTTGTACGTTTTGTCTAAAAATATGGAGTAACACACAGCGTCAAACGCTACAGCAAGATCAAAGTAATATATAATATCAGTTTGAGCTCCAATTTCAAAATTGTCAATGATATGTGTAACAGTTTCCATTATGTTAGTAGAGACAGAATACTAATGTCTGAAACAATGCTGTAAAGCGCTTAGTATTTAATATATTAACGAAAGACCAACATGGCTTTATAAAAGGAGTCTCAATAGAAACTAATATTTTAAATTTCTCAAAATTTATAATTAAGGGTCTTGAAAATTCATATACCACTGAAATAATCATCTTCTTGCTGCATTTAATATGGTAAAATCATAACAACCTTTTTCAAAAAATAAAAAAATTAATTTACTAGACTACCTAATAAAATGGATTCACAGTTATCTGGAAAACAGAATTATTATAACTAAAATAAATATTACTCTATCTTCTTCAGAAACTTCATACAAAATGGTTCTACAGGGGGCAGCCCTATTCACTGTTCTATTTAACATCAACAGTACCTCTATGATTTTCCAAAATTCGCAGAAACTCACACTCATCTATATAGATATTAAATTATTTAGACACATAAAATTTACTCATATTTGACCAGATTACAAGAAAATGAAATTGAAGAATGGCTTCAAGTTAACCACCTCAAAATAAACACTGGCAAAACTGTCAACTACAGTATAACTTTAATACAGGGGATACAAATATTAAAAGAATATTAACACATAAAGATCTTGGAATTACATTTGATAGCAAATTCACATTTCATCAACTTATACAGTATATAACATCGTAAAGGCAATAAAGTTAAAATTTAAATGCATAAAAAAAACTCTATAAAATTTATAGACATCTATAGATTTCGACAAATACATTATATACTATTTATTTACAGCCAATACTGGATTACTGTCCAGCTTTACAAGTTTATAAACAAAAAAGCTCTTATTCAACTAGATAAAACATATAGAAGGCTTAAAAAACAAATTGATAAATTATAGAAAAGTGATTATTTAACAAGATATACTGTAAAAGGATAAACATATTATCACCTTCACAAAGACTAATATAAAACGGTTACATTTTTATGTATAAAAAATTATGAACAAAAAATAAGGCAGTAGAAGTCATAAACATAGAATTATCACAGATAAAGTGAAGTAAAAAAGAATGAAGACATTTGTTACAGTGGAAGAGGGAAATAATTTAGAAAAAGACTATGATAAGGATCATTTACTGTTGTATACAATTTAAAATTTGATCAACGCATACTTTTTAGAAAAAATAAATCCAGACAAGAGTTTTGGATGAAATATATATACGTTACATATAGATATACTGTTGTGTGTACTGTAAATACAATATATGTACAGTATATGTGTGTACATTTGTACTGTGTTTCCTGTATATTATATTGTACTGTTATATCATATTAATGTTATGAAAGGAAATGGTGTTGAATTGACATTATATTCTTTTATTCTTTAAGTCCTCACATAATACAGATGAATTAAAATAAATACAGGTAGTGATATTAAAAAAACCTCAGCAAGACATAATCACTTAATGCCAAAATAAGAAACTGAAATGTGGGTCTTTACACATACCTTTTGAATGGAGAGAACCCGTGCGGCCTTCAAGCTAACTTCTGCCTCAATTACAGCTGCAGGCATGAACTGAAATAAAAATACCAGAGTTATAAATCAACAAATTCTTAAAGAAATGATAAAAAAAAACTGCTGACAATGGCAACTTTTTCAAATTTTACACATTTTTTTGGATTGAGGTTTTTATGAAAAAGATTTTAAAATATGCACTATGGTATATATATATAACCACCGTCAGAGAAATTAACTAGTTATAGATTATGAATTTTGTTTGTAAATATTTAGCTTTCTGTTTTAATTTAAATGTTTATATCTCTCTATCAATATCTACTGTATCTCTATCCCATGTAGGGGAGGACAGATCCATCCTGCTAACCAGTTATCGAAGGGTGGGCCAAATCATTAAAGTTAGTGGTGGGCCAGCTGGCAACTTATAGATAATATGTACAAGCAGTACTTTTTTTGTAAAAAAAAAAAAAAAAAAAAGGGGGGGGGGGGGGGGGGGGCAGGTACTCATATATAATGGCCTGCCCCATGCCTTTTTTAACAAATGGGTAGAAGACAAATATAAATATAAAAATAAGAAAAATGCAGAAAATAAAAATTTAACAAATAGGCCTAGCCTAGTTGAGTAGGCTAAAAATCAACCTGAAAAACAATTTGCAAAATCCTAGGTTGTCAAGTAACAAATTAAACTTATCTATTTTAATTCAATTAAGAAAAAAATCCAATACCGCTTTTTTTTTTTTAAATTTAATTTAAATGTAGATGAAGTAAATCTTCTTTGAATTTACTAAGGCAACAATATTCAATTCTATTAAATAGTGCAATTTTTTTATGTTAGCAATTTATGTAAACTATTAAAATGTGTAAAAAGGGCAAGTTTTCAAAAATTACTTTTAAAAAAAGGTGCAGGAACTCAGTTCCTGTGAGTTCCTGCAAAAAAAAAGCACTGTGTACAAGACAATGCAAGAAAGACACAGTCAATTTAATATTTAATAATTATTATAACATAAACTCAGCCTATCATTATTGCTTTAATAATTTACAACTCAATAAACAGCGGGCTATTTTTAAAAAATAAAAATAAAAAATAAAAGCCGATTAAAATTTTTTAGATATCCAGTGCATTACGACTCAGTAATTTTCTCTTGCTGTAAAATGTGTTATTTGCATTTGGTTATCAATAGTCACATGTCGATAATAATTTCACTGATTGGTTTGAAGTAAACCATTGCATGAGTCAAGGATGTTTGTGATCTCCCTGATTTTTCAACATATAAAGCCAGGCACACACTAGGAGAGAAAANCTTAGTAGTTTTCATATTTGGCAGTTTTTTAATGATGCAAAAGTTTTCGCAAAAGTAATCTGACACACACTAGGAGAATTTTTTTTTATTTGAAAGTTTTTCTCTTTATGTGTGCGCACTCCTGTTGTCAAAATGGAGTGACATTCAATGACTACCATATTGATTGATTTGTATATTATTGTATTAAATATATACAGTATATATGCATGAAAATAAAAAGATTTTTTAATTTCCAAGCAGTGGCGATTTAGTTTTAAATATCAAAGCCACTTATCTGTTGTATTACATACGATACCAATGGTTTGCAGNGATATTCAGTTAAGTGCTGCTTGTATAGACAAGGACATTTTTCTACTTCTTGAATTAATAGTGATATTTCATCGTTGTTCCAGTTTTTGTTGGCGAAGCGAGTGGCCNGCATTNTTATTTTTTAGTTAGTAAAGTCAAGTCACGTGTTCTCAACTTCACATTGTCCGGTGATTGGCTGCAAACTTTGACTCCGAGGAGAAAAGTTTCAAAAAGTAGACCATAGGTCTACTTTTGAAAGTGATGAAAGAGTTCTCTTCGAAGTCTGGTTTTCTCTAAGAGTATTTTGACACACACACGAGAGTATTTACCTTCGGAGTGCAATTCTTTGATGCTTCAAAGAAAAATTCTCCTAGTGTGTGCTACACTTAAGTTATAGTGAAGAAATCAAAGATGAAGCACTAAATAAATCATAAGATAAATAGGAGGAAAGAACTTCAATAGAATAAGGTATGCAAATAACAAACGTCACGGCAAGTAAGGCAGAATTGAAGAGAGTCTGGCTAAATTTTAATATAATAGGAACACAAAACAAAATGAAAATCAATATAGGAATGACAAAAACATTGGTGATTGGTAACAAAAGAAACAAATGCAAACTTGAACTTGAAGAAAAAATAGTAGAATAGGTGAAGGAATAGCTATTTGGGCAGCTTGATAACGGAAGATAGAAGAACCGCACAAGAAATCCAAACAAGGAAAGGAATGAAGAAAATCTGCAATTGGGAACCTAAATAAACTTCTGAGAAGAGATGCTAATAATTTAAAATTGAAGATGTTAAAATGTTATGTTTGGTCAGTTTTCTTATTTGGATGTAAGTCTTGGACTTTAAGCAAACAGTTGGAGAAGAAGATCAATGCTTTTGATATATGGTGTACAAGAAGAATGTTGATCAGAAATGAGGAAGTGTGGAAAAAGATGGGGAGGAGGTTATAGTCTTTTGGATGAAGTAAAGAAGAGGAAATTGTAATATGCCAGGCACGTTCTAAGAGTATCTGCAGGAATTAAACTAGTAACAGCACAGAAAGGGTAAAAAGAAGAGGACGACCAAGAAGAGAATGACTGGATGACCTTAAGGACTGAGCTAACATCTGGCAATTCTCTGTATTAAAAAGAAAAGCTTAAGATATAAATCTTTGGCGATCTATGAGTGTAAACCTCAGCCTCGAGAGTGCACCAATGATGGTAACTTATATGCTGGTACAATATAGATATAAATAAGAATAGCCTAATACAAATTGATGTAATGTTCAAACTATCATCATTGCTTTCCTTCTTTGAGTTGAAACACTAAATCCATCTCAACTCCCAATATAAAAAAAATTATAGAGAAAAGGGTAAAAGTAACAAATGAAAAAATCTCTTTTTGTTTAAAAAAAAAAATAACATATCAGAAAATATAATGATTAAAAGTATTTTTAAAAAAATATAAAAATTTGATATTGATACAATTGCTGTATGTGATTTGAATTCAAAGACACTTACCTTATGATAATTAGTAATAGCTTCCCAGTATTTATAAACAATTTCTTCAGGTGATAATGAGTTTCTATTCTTGGCTTCATTGGCTTCTATTCCATTCATGACTAATGCATTGATAAGATTTCCAGAAGCTACAAATAAAGGGAATGTTCTCTCTTAAGATACTGTAACTAGTAAATCTAAACATTATACTGTATATAGTATAATGTACATTATATGCTATAAACCAGTGGTTCTTAAACTTTACATAGTCAAGGAGCCATTGAAAATAATAAATATTTTTGTACACCCCTTAAACACCAGGGTGTGAGTTTCCCCAAAGAAGAGGGTAGTTCTCCATTTGTATTTTTTTTTTTAATTATAAGCAAATTCTTCAATTTTTGAGCTATTTTAGTTATGAAAAATCTATAATTGTGTGCCATACAATAGTATTACTTGTAGCTTACTGTACATTTTTAACCTACGAGCGAGCGTGCACAAATTTTTAACATGAGCGGTCGCCTATCGTAATTTTTACAATTCATAGAATCTTATGTATAAAAGTTTCTAAATAAGTGTAATAATAAAATTATTACACATTTATGTTCTATTTTTTATCAGGAATTTTAATATATAAACTAAAGGAAAAAAAATTTCCAACAAACAAATTTTTTTTATGATTTTATTTCTAAAAGTCGGCTATAAAAAAAAAAAAGACAGTTTTTTTTACATTTTACATTACTGTTTGTCTGTCGTTGGAGATAGAATTTTTTTGGTTTTGAAATCTGCATTAAATTCTGATTTTAAAAATAGATTATACTAAATGTTTTATAATATTTGTATTACGCTACCTGAAAGTCAATATTATAACATCAGCGGGCGCGTGTCGTAAAATTTATGTCTGGACGTCTTTTTACATATAATTTTAAAAAATAATTATAAAATGGGATATGTGCTTGGTAAAAACCTACCAATATTGTAGTGGGGAGTTAGTTTAGGAATAGAAGGCAGAGATAAATCCACAAGACCATACACATAGACACATTTTATAAAAAAATTGAATTTGACGTAAAATTTATGACTACGCACTCACTGGAAGGTTAATTAACATTCAGTTAATATGTAAATAAAACATCTATTGTTTTGAGCAAAACAAGTAATAGTGTAATGATATAATTTTATTGATTTTAAAAGTGAATGCTGAAATAAAAATTAATAATAGTAATTATACTAATAATAACTTAAATAAAAATAACTATCTCCATTTCAGCCCAAACTCAGGTCAAATTATTAAAGTGTGCCTTAAGAGAAAAATAAATTATGAATCATTGCTCTAAAAAATAAAGAACCAGTTAAATACAGTGTAAATTATTAGAATGATTATGGAATTAAATTTTGCGTAGGCAGTTAACATCAATCGTTGATTAATAACAAAAGTTATATGCTAAAATATACAATACCTGTGCGGCCTTTTAGCTGCGAGCTGGTCTGGGCACTGCCTAATGTGAAGGAAGCATTTCTTTGGAGGCCTCTCTCTGGCCGTTGTGGAGGATAAAGTAAAATTGCCGATGCAGAACATAACCCTTCAGTAGCACCTAAAGTATTTATTTCAAAGAGAAATTAGTTGTTTTATTTTCAAAATATTAAATACAAAAGTTTAAGAATTATAAATACAAAATTAACTAATGCTATACTAAGATTAACATACAGTTATTAAATTAATGTAAAATAAAATTCAACATTTTTTTAAATTCCAAACTATAATTTTTTTGAATGAAACATCTATACATCACTTATAGAAGCTAAAGTGAAATATTATGCTAAAGATTTCCAATTATATGAATTTGTATAAATTGCCAGGGCTGTCATACAAAAACATATAAATAGGCATCAATGCATATTTAATGTAAGAAATGCCAAAAGCCACCACCATGTGACTTAGACATTTATTTCACTTAAAACTGCCACTGCATTATCAGGATCCTGATTTCATGGTTATTTCCAATCGTCAGACACAGATCTAGGCATTAGACAGCCAGTTAAGGCAATCAATTTGAATTGTCCTTAGCTGTATCAACTATTAGAATATTAGTTGAAACGTTAAAATTGGACTTTACCACCCACCCATTACCCCAAAAATACAAAGTGTCCAAAAAGTAGAATTAACCAATTTTAAAATTAATATTTATTAAATAAAACAGATAACGGCAAGCAGTTTTCATTATTTGGCAGAACAACTGGGTGACCAATAAATATGTGTGTGGTAACACCTGATTGCCTCAATACAATATCAGATCTTTCACCAAGTATTACTGAACATAGCGTGACATAACCAATAAAACCAAACAATTATAAAAATATCCTCGAGATTCACAGAATTCCACAGCACTGCCACCTACAATTTACCAGAAACCAATCATAAGTATTGAAAAATTAAAAACAACAAAAAAAAAATGGTATGGAATTGCCACTCAGTGATTCTTTGTTAAGCGGTTGAATATCATCTTGAGGGCAAACAGTGATTCCCACATAAATTTACAAGGACAAAGAAAATAATTTGAGAATTGTCTTATAATTCAGTGAAAACTATTTTCATTTATCTATTTTCTTCGATTAAATATGAATTTTTATTGTCCAGTTCTATTTTGGGCACCTCATATGAATATAAAATTGTCACAACCCCCAACACAAAAAAGGCATTCAAAAAATATGTTAAAATACATGATTAAATTACACTATACTGCTTCTCAAATCTTTGCTATTTTTTTTTTTTGTATTCTATTACTAGTTTAATAAATAAATAACTGTTTTGGTTTTAAAACATATTGCAGAATATTAATATCAAATTAAACCTATGATGCAGAGCTATTCCTGCAAGGGTTACATGCTCTTTAATTTACGTGCCTGCGGGCAAGTTTGTGTGTTATGTATGTATATATGCAATGTACATATACGTAATGTATATACTGTATACAGTATAAAATTATATTACAGTATATAATAGTATTGTAGTACTATATACTAGGAGTATTATGACGAGATGTTATATTTTAATATAGTTAATTATTTATTAATTGGTTTGTTCAGGTGACTGAATTATTTCAGGATGTGATTATTTTCTTAATAAGGCATTTACGTGATTGCTAACACGTAAATGTAGTATTAAAGTGATGTGGCAGTTCACTGAATCTAATTACCTCTTGAAATAGTGATTTAGACTATTAGTTGAAGATGCATGATGATGATTATATTGATTTGATACAAGTAGGTTTGTTGTGCTTAATTTAATTTGTTTNAACAATTTATCCTATATTATATATTTTGTTTTTTATATTTTATTATCTTTGTTTAATGTAACATTGCAGACAATAGATCTGGGGCAACACTCTGCAGGGTGAAGGTCTTGCGCAAAATAAATAAATAAATAAATATTCAGACGTCGCTTGTACATGCTAATTAATTAATTATGCGGGCGTTAATTTGTATGAGTGATATTCCCATGATATAAAAGGGAGATCGCCCCTGCAATCAGGGCTTGCGTTCGCATATTAGAGTAGCCACCATGGTCCTCTAGTGAACAGTTGTCTGATAATTTGTTCTGTTTATTTTATCTTACTGTAGCTGGAGTTCCAGGTGCGCCCTCTAGGTTCCAAGCCACCTCATCATAGCGAAATCACTATATATGTGCAATGGAAGGCGTTTGTGTTACCAGTTTTAAAATAGAACCAGAATAAAATATATATTAAACTGCCAGTTTTGTTCTAACCATCACTTTATTACCATCATCATCTTGTAGCGATTTCCTAAGCAAAGGAAATCGTTATAGTATATATAAATATGCAGTATGTATATATGATATGTGCTGGTTTATATTGTATATATTCAGTACATATGCAGTAACTTATCTACACAAACTGTATATTGTTATTCAACTTACCACCATACCAAAACCAGTCATTACAAGCTTTCAAAATATCCAAAGCTGCAGTGTAGTGACTAATGGCTTCTCCAGGTAAGCCAGCCAGTAAGCACCAATCTCCTATATGTTTTTTCATTCGACCAAGACAACGTTTCTTGTTTCCCCTGAATAAAAAATCAATTAGTCATTACAATTAATATATACAAAAATGTAATAATAATAATAATTAAAATATTCATAATATTAAAACCATGAATCATTAGTCAAGCAGGCATTGAATTAAAGCCAATCGTTTTCTTGTTTTTTTAAGTTTGGGGTATGTTTTTGTTTAGTGTCATATGGGTTTCTCAGATTTTTTTTTTTTTTGTTAAATAGAGGCAACGCTTTAGTTACTGGGCTCGAAATTTACCATGGCTATGGTGTCAAATGGCATATTTTTGGAAAATACCACCCATGATACACAAGCAGTGGCCAATATTTGTCATCCAATTTTTAATAGTCAAACGTTTAAAGCATCTAATTGGGGGGGAAGGGGGGCAGGATTATTATAAGTGACTTTTAATTATATCCTCCTGTTTATCCATAAATAGTAATTATATATTTAAGAACACAAATCATGTTTAGAAAGTTCACACAACTTGAGTGTTAAAAGCCTATGCTTTTAACGCATGGTAATTAAATAAAAATCTTTGCGACAAAAAAAGGTTGCCGCCCATTCCTGAAAGTTGGCAACCTGTTACCGCCCATTAAAAAAAATGAAAGATGAGCCTGGAGTTGGTATTATTTTTGGAAAAAAATATACCTTTTATTTAAAAAAAAAAATATGTTTGGGTGAATGGATAAAACTTTCTTTTTTTTTTTTTTTGAGGAGGAGGAGGGGATATATCTGGAAGTGGGATCAGGCTTCTACCTACTAAATATAATCTATAGTATCATATACTACAGATTATATTTACAGAAAGGTACAAGTTTTACTAATTTATAGCTGGGGAGAACTTTAATAATGATACAATAAAAAAAAATTAAAATATTCATTTACAGTTTATTTTATAAGGAATGAAATAAATAGACATTATAATTTTTTATTAGAATATAAGCTGTATGAATTTTTTTTCTTTTTTAAGGAGGAAAACAAATATAGTTTTTTTTTAAAATAGATATTTTATTTCAAGTTTTTTTTCTTTTCATGATTGCTTTTTTTTTTTAATCTAATGTATATTTAAGTATATTTTTCTTGGCTTGGACGATCGATCTTTTTTTATTTTCTAAGTATGTACAAAGAGAGAGCATACATGGCATACCAAATGGTCTATGTAAAGCAAAAAGTAAAAAAATGTGAATGGGATAGTCTTTTTTTTTTATTACAATTTTGTTTTACAAGATATTAAAAAAAAAAAAATTCCTTTTACTTAAATTTAAACTAAACTTCTTTAGAAAGCCAGCAAATTATTCTGTATCTAAACTTCTATCATCATCATCACTGCTGAAAATCTCAGCAACAAACTCTGTATGTCATTTCTTCACACTCAATATCATTTTTGCTGTCCACCATGTGCGCCATCTATAGAGAGCAGACAGTCGCTAATCAGAAAACTGTTAATAGGCCTAATACATTCTTTGGTTATGGAGTTTCACGCAATAAAATCCCAATTAATGATGTTTTGTAGAGCTCACCATTTAAATTTTAATTTTATTTTTTTTTGTCTTTCTATAGTGGTGGAATTCATCCAATCAGCTCCGAGTTTCTAAATTGTAGATTTGAACAGAAGACTCCAAGTTACATTTGCAGATTCAACAAAGCTAGTAACCGCCAGCTTGAATTAAAACTAAATTGAGGTTAATTTATCTAATTTTGTTTGTTACAAGTTTGTTTGTTTGTGATCAGTTTGAATAAACAATTTAGCATACTTCCCAAAATAGCGCAAACTTGAAATTTGGGTAGGTTT
>PXIH01S0002423.1:32103-42830 GCA_003024985.2 Euperipatoides rowelli | reverse complement strand
CCCAACGATTATTTACGAGGCTGTTTTTGCTAAAACGAGCACAAACCATAGACTACGAAGTGTTCTTCCATATCCCATGATGAAGGGAATAGTCTAATCTATTTATTTGTTAATAAAAATTATCAAAATTCTTTAAGGTTTCCTGGCTACTAAAAATTTTTATCAACATGCTTAAGGCTTACGGGCTACAAAAGCGTACCGTCCCCCAATTATATTTATTATTTATTATACAAATCAGCAAGTTTGTATATATCATTGTAACAAATCAAAAAATTATTATTTTATATGGTATTGTAAATTAGCTTACTGTTAGAATCAAGAGTTACAAGGATCAAATGTTTTAAAAATAAAATAATTTATTTGAATCTAAAATATATTATTTCTTATCTGTCATGATAATCGTATAGCCTACATTCACTTGTTTTTTATCCCAACCGTGCTTTGAACCAGGACTCTGGAGTCAACAAGTTCTTAGCACGATCCTAACCTTAACCCAGACTTGTTTGTGGCCATAAACATTGGACCAATGTGCCAGGCAGTCAATGACATGTTTTGACTTTGTTTTTATATAGTTTGTAACTATTTTGAAGGAAATAAATGTGTTTATTTTGTTTTTATATAAAAAAAAACTAGTTAATTTGGGCAACATTCTATAGAAAAATAATTTATTTACAGTAACTTTTAAAAAAAGAAAAAAGCATCTATAAATATCATTTTTAGCAATATAGCCTAAAAGCATTAAAAAAACATTAAATAAATAGTCGTTTTTTGGACATATTTTTTTAAAATAAATGGTTGGTTAAATTGAATTTTTGTTCCTGTTGCTTTTTAATATGGAGCATTCAACCTGATTATTCCCCTACACATTTTTGGTTGTATGGGTAGGAGGGGAGTAGTAGTTTTCATGGGGGAGGGGGGGGGGATTGACACCCCTGGATACATGTTTTTAATACAGTGTTTAGTTCTGGTTATGGGCCTGATTTAACTGTTAAACAGTGACATGTTTAAAATTGTAAATAATTAGAGGCATGTTCATCAAAAGCTTACTTTTTGAATTATTTAATAGACACTTTTTTGTTCAACATTAAGCGCAAGAAATAAACTAGACCGTTCGTCATTATTTTACCTTGTTAGAAAAAATATTTAGCCATGGTGGCCTGTTTATGCACCCCCTTAGAGCCGGTTTGGGTGATCAAATACTATCTGACTCAGTATACATTAAATGCAATTAATTTATGCAGGCCTAATTAAGTTTATTATTTGTTCTTTAAAAAAATAAATGTTTATTATATTGGCTTGGTCTTGATTTTATCTTGAACTGAATGGTCTCGGTCTTGATCTCTAGAACCATAATCTTGACTGTGGCCTTGTTATTGAAACCAATGGTCTCGGCCTTGGCCTTGGTCTTGAACCCAATGGTCTTGGCCTTTGTCTTGAGATTACAGGTCTTGACTACAACACTGCCTATTGTATAATTAACACAGACTAAATGCTGTCTATATTTCATTTTTTGCTACACTTTTATTTACTTGAAATGTTTGTTTTCCGGGTCAAATCTTGTGATCAATTTTAATAAATTAAAAAAAATGGATTATAACTCAACATTTATGACGGAACGATTGTGGAGGGGGGCACTCACGACTAAAACTAAATAAAGTCTAAAAAGATTTACCATAGCCTATATATGGAAAAAAAAAACATTTTTAAAATACCACACTTTTATCTAAAATGCTCTAAAAAGTATAAATTAACTAAAAATTAAAGTGTGGGGCGATCATACAAGTATTTTTTGTATGAGCGCCCCACACTTTTATTTTTAGTTATTTTTCCATGGAAAATCATGGTATTCAAGATTCTATGAAAAAAATTGATAATTTTCAAATTTGTTCTTTAATGTAATGTCTTAAATTTACCCCTATTCCACTCTGAAATGTAATTGGCATCATGCCGTTTTTTCAGATAACAAATAATAATAATGTATGGTTCTCCATGGCAAACCATGTTGCTTCTGTTAAATCTTGGAATGCACGTATACGTTTTTACACATTTTAGAAGGAAAACACTTTTTTTTTTNAAAAATACTTTAGGCTACTTTTATAAATAAAATTTTGCTGCCCATAGACCTCATTATCCTAACTCCATAGCGATAACTGCACAAATTACTGAAAATAAGAACTGTTACATGTATCATAATTCAATACCTTTTTCTCAAATTATTCCCAACACTGGAATAGTGATCGATAATAAATATTTTAATGAATAAAAATAATTTGTTTAATCCTAATTGGATCATCTACTATAAGCTTATTTTATTTTGGAAAAAAAAATATTTTTTGTGTTTCTTTGGTGGCTTGCTCCATATGTTATATTTTGCCTGTCAGCTTTTAGGTAACTGTAAATGTTGTAATACAAAATATAAAAGCCTTCTAATTACCCTCCCCTCTCTTTTTTTTTCTTCTATTACATTCTTAAAAAGTAAATTGGTAGGTAATATATTATTTTTTTTATATATCAAAATATTGATTTTGTGTTTGCATGTCTATTGTTATTTTATCTGAAGGCCTTTTTATTTTTTTACTTCAAGTGGAAATAAATTCTGTAGCAGTTTGTGAACTTCGCTTACCAGTGTAATTGAAGCTTGGTTATAATTGAACTATTAATGAGTTGTAATTAAAAATTTAACAGAAGGAAAAAAAAAATACCATTGCTAAGTAAGTTATATATAGAATATGATAATTACACTTTCTGTTGGGAAATATTTGAAATTTTTCTAAGTGCTTGTTCATTACGGTTCATGATTAATTAATGGAATAAAATCTGCCGGTCTCGTTTTTTGTGGTTGTTTATAAGTGCCGAGTAAAGAACTAGGTTTAAGAAATTACTTCCTGGAATTATATAGCCTACATATTTTTTTTAGAAGAAAAAAGTCCTTTTTTTTTTTTTTTAAAGGAACAACCCAATGACTAGTTTCTTTGGGGGAAAAATACAAACGCCTGGAACTAATAGGCGTTCCTTAAAATGCTATAAAATATTAAACTTAAAAAAATATATAATATTTTTTTATAACCTTCTCATATATGGTAGGTAGCCATGCTACTATAAATGTTTATATTTTATAATTTTTTGAACAAATTTGGTAGCATCTCATTGTATATTCTTCACATTAAACTGATAGTAGAACTTTATGTAAAATATAATGAATCGACCTAACATATTTCAACTATGTGGAAACTTGGTACAGTTGCTAATTGAAGCTTGCTAATGAAATATCCAGTGTTTGGAAAGTTCCTAAATAAAAGGAACTATTTCCTTTCCTTTTCCTTTTTTTAAAAAAGGAACTATTTCCTTTCCTTTTCCTTTTTCAAAAAAAGGAACTAGTTCCTTTCATAGTTCCTACAAAAAAGAACTATAGTTCTTATTAGTNGGGATAGATTTGTTAACTGAGAATGAAGGGGATAATTTACCCTTATATTTGAAAGCCAGAGTTCTGTTAGTAAGGTAATTGATTACTCCATTAGTTTCATTTGAATAATTGTATTTTCAAGGATATGATATTTTCAATTGTATTTTGGAGAAAGGAAAGTGTCAGTTTGTTTACTGATATTTAGAACAATAGACTAGAGAATACTAGATGACATGACCCGTTTTTTAAATTGAATCAATATTTCACCATTGTGCATTATTTCTATAATGTACAGTACTGTATTTTTTTTTCTTCAATATGCAATAATTTTTTCTATATTGATCTGAAACTATTGTGTAAATGTCTGCATGGTTCAAATATTGAGAATAAAGACCATCTGGGTATTTTTTTTTAATTAAATTTGAAAAATCTTGAATATTTATGAAAATAAAATATACAGGCTCAAATTAAACATTATAGCACTAATTTCTACTGTGAGTCTGAAATGGCTACTTACACTCTCTTTCTCAATAATTAGTTGCCTGGTTAGTTTAGTAGCGATCTTTATTTAGGTACTATGTTATTAAATATAGGGGAGCCTTGACCACGTTTTCAAATAAATAATTTTCTAATTTTTATTTTGTAAATTAGAAACTTGTATAATAGCAGTGCTTTTTTTTTTTCTTTCTATTCAGTGCANGGTTGTGGTAAGGTTAGGACTGTAAACAACAACAAAAAAAGGCTGCTACGAAACAGAAAAGAGGAATAACAGATTTCAATTTTTAACCGCTCGTCCATAAATCCACCCTGTGCTCCAGCCGCCATATTGGAAAATGGAGTCCTAATTTCATTTTTTGGGCTATAACTTTTGAACCGTTGCATTTACGAGAAAATAGTAAATTACTAAATTATTCCCCATTCAAAACGAAAGATTTTGGCATTTAAATTTATTTTGTAGGATATATACTTTAAAAGTTACACTAAATCAAAGAATTGCAATTTAGTATTTCTACACACAAGGTACAGTATGGAATCTTGGGCAGAAATGCAGTACAATTTCAAATGAAAGACCCATACTTCATTATAAAAAAAACCTATAACTTCAGGATTGAATTCTGTAATAAAGAAAGACGTGTCAAGTTACGATGGAGAGACAATTCGTAATAGTTTCAAACTGGATATTTTGTGGTTGACGAGTTTCAAACTGGATATTTTGTGGTTGACTGGATTCAGTGAAGTTGGAAATAAATTACCAAGTTAGAATGGATATATGAAATGTGTTGTTAAAATTAAAACATGGGTTGTAAGTTGTGTAATAGCAGTACTGTTTATTAATTTAGGACCTGGCAATCTTACAACTCTGTATTCATTAATTTTCGCTGCAAATCAAAGCCGGAATCATAATCAAACTTGTGTAGTAGCATTTGACCAGCCGTTGTTTTTGGAAATCTGTTGGTATTGTTACATCAGCTGAGTTTACTAATCCAGTTATCATTATTAGTCGTCTGATTAGGAGATTTCACTTGCTGATGTCGTATATAGGAGCAGTAGGCCTCATAATGAGTTCTAGTGGGATTGAGGATTTGTGGGTAAATTTATATAGAAAAGCTACTATGCCTCACATGTTGACAGGTCATTCATATTGCAGAGCAATATGTGCTCATTCTAACAGCTGTAGCACTTTTCAAGCTAATCAGTGAAAACATGGCTTCAAATTTAAAAGAATCAAATAACAGACTGTGCAACTATCAAGACAGTATTTTGACCACACATTAGCCACTGTTGATGTTACACCGTGTACAGTTCTTGAAAATTATATTAACCTTTTTGAAAAGATAAAAGAAGACATTCAAGAATTAGGCCCAATCCCTACACTATGGCTTAGTTACTTTCAACAAAGTTCTGCTCATTCTGCATTTTATACGAGCAGAACATACAGGAAACTGGGAGTTACTCATTGAAACTGTCAAACATATGCTTGGAACCTTATTTTCCTAGTGCAGGGCATTTACACTATGCAAAATGTGCTCATCTTTATTTACATTTAATGGAGGATTTGTTAAGAAAATGTCATCAGAGGAGCTCCAAAAATTTACTTAGAAATTTACAGTTAGGCGTAGTGACAGATTCTGGTCTGGTATTCCAACAGATAAGTGTATTGAGCAGGTTTTGATGCATGGCTTTAAATCTATTGGTGGCCTCACACATGGTCGGGGAATATCATATTCAACTTTACAGAGATGGGTGTCACCAGTTCCTGCATGTGTTGAAATATCTGATGCATTAACCGAATTCACAGGAGTCAGTGTAATTAATGCTCAGCAGAACCCAGAAACCATATCAACTAAGAGATTCAAACGTGTTTGTGCAGTTTGTATGCTGGCTGAAAGATCATAATCCATTTAGTAATCTGTCAGGAAAGTTAGTTCCAGTGGTCTGGTAGCAGACATATATCAATAACATGTCATCGAGTACTTCAAATCGGTACAGAGACAATGAAAGTCCTCCCAGGATCTAACTTTTCTGATGTGAGACTACAACGAAAAAATAAAGTTGTTCATTGTCAGCAGTAGTTTTGGTCACAGTAAAAATAAAAGATGACAATGTTATTTTGCAGTCACATCATGACCTGTTCCATAAAATGCTCTGTTTGGACAAAAGCAATATGAACTTGCAAAATGCCTCTTTCATTGTTTGATTGCACTGTGTTAAGGAAAGGAACTAAGTCATCTCTTGTAAATTCTTTCCTGTTTGAAAAAGAGCCTTTAACTTTTACAAACAACACACATTTCGTTTTAGATGGAGGCAACCTTCTTCATTGTGTTGTAAGGCCAAAATCAGCCATATTTGTTCAAATTAATAATGTGTACACAACCTATGTAGTAAGCCTTTATGGTAAAACTGTTCAGTAGTTTTTTATGGTTATCCCAGGGTGCCACTAGGTTACTATTTGTTACTTTTTTGTCACAAGGTTACTATTTAGTTACTATTTTATAAAAAAAAAGTTATATATGTTACTTTTTATAAACATGGTTTCAATTTTAGTTAGCCAAATCATCTCTAATTGCCATCAAAAGTAACTAAGTTCTGATTTTATATTATTTCTACATTGACTTCCATGTTAATCTTATTATTCTTTATAAGCTTGGGTATTTTTTGAAGAATTCACCCACTGAGTCACCTTGCCTGTCATAAGAGACAACTAAAGAGGAAATTAGTCTGGAGATCGAGTTGTGCAACCATCTCTGTTTTGTTGATACTACTTGTGTGATGAACTAAACATTAGCAAGTGATCTAGTCTTATGCTAGATCACTTGCTAATGTGGGAAGTGATGCCCAGACCTAATGTAGATAAAATATTTACATTGATCAATGAAAAAGTCAAGTCTGTGAGGAGTGAATTCGGCATATGTAATATTCATGTTGTTCTTAAAAGATTCGAGTTAGGCTAAGAATATTCAGAGTTCTTAATTGCTGTATCACTTACTGTATTTCATGATTTTCCTAGCAGATTGGAAGATTATACCAAAGTATAGGAGAAAAAAAATTCTCTACACAGAAGTTTTTGAAGCATGTACCTTTTAGATAGCTAACCTTAAAATACACATGTACAAGCTTAGTTGAACAGTTTCCTGCATTAAAAAGACATTTCTTGTATTTCATTCCAAACAATTGAAAATCCCTAATAATGGTAACTAACAGGTGCAAGACACTTGCTGTTTTTTGAGAAAACCAACCTGCAAAGCTGCATTGAATTTGGTAATATCAAGTGCCAATATTTTCCACGAATTCACTGAAAAATTAAAAAAAAAAACCACATTCACATCTTTCACAATCAAATTAAACTGCTATCACTTATGTTAATCAATAGAATTTATAAAAGTAGTGTGGTACAGAAAGAAAATATGTGGGATGCTAATCAAGTATTTGATTGGACAGCTAATCATCTTCCTCTCAAATACATAACTATTGGCAATGAAGTCAAAGACAGTTTAAAAAGCCTTCCCAAAAAAGTAGTGTGATTTTTTTTAGAGGTGCCCAGAAACACTATCTTGCTAGTTGTAAGTANCTGCTAAAGAAAACATCCTTGTCTTCTAAAGCATGTCTGTTTCCATCAGCTTAAACAAATATAAAAACAAATCAGCAATGTTGACATTATAAAAGTTGCCAAAGCTCTTCCTTTGGACACTTCAACAGACATCCTTCTTGGTGAGTGGAAAGTTTTAAAATTAGAAAACCTGGTAGAAACGATAAAGTATCCAACTGCGTTGATGAGTATTGGAACCATATTTTCAAATTTAAACTGCCATGCAAAAAGATGTATCAAAATTTGGGAAAGTGGTTCGCACACCATTGACTCTTTCCCATGACAGTGCTGATGTGTGGATAGGTTTCTTTATGTCCGGCATAATCCTCACCAAAATTGATATCCATGTCTTTAAAATTGTTAAATGCAAGACTGAACATTCAAGATGCATTAAAATATGCTTGGAATAAACCTGAGCTTGTTCTAATAAAAGATTGACATCACATTGTGCCGACACGTCTTATTCTAGACACTGAAAAAAACAAAACAGAACAATAGCTGGAATCAAAGAAAAAAGAAAAATTATAAAAGATCAATTAAGAAAAAGCAATTGAAATAAAAAATGGAAATGAGTTGAGAAACTTGAATATTTGAAATGGGTAAAACAACAAAAAGATGACGAGATCTACAAGTGAGCAGCTTTTTGAAGAAGCACATTTAAGATTGATAAATGCATTAGTGAAGAATGAGTTTCAAGAAACTATGTTATTGGAAGCAATGCTTCATGGAATTAAATTTTTAAAGATGAGGTTAAGGTTATGCAGAAAGATGCTGACAACGTGCAAAACATTTAGAGTAGGAACAGGGTGTAGTTAACAAGATGTATATAAAATGAATTAAAAAATTTCATTGCATATTTTCTGAGACACATTTTATTTATGTTTTCTTTGCTTCTTCAATGTGTCGCGATTGAGGAAGAAGATGTAGCTACAATTCATAATAGTGACAGTAACATTGTGATTAATAATTTGTTCATTATACTTGTGTTTTCAGTAAAAACATTATATTAATACTATACATAAGCATGTTAAAGTAATTGTAGTATGTACCTTATGTTAGGAATATATATAGCAATATTGTAAATTGTGTTTGAAATTTGTATGCTCAATATTCTAATAAACTACTCGTTCACAAATGTTTGATTATGTTAACATTGTTCAGTGGGAGGATCGGATGGCTATAAGGGGAGATGAGGAGGCCATATTAAAACAATTCACACATATAAAATCGAATAAAGTCATAACCAAAGCTATTTTTTGATTTTACGATAGTTACTTTTTGGTTACTTTTTTAATATGCTTAGTTACTATTTCCACTTTTTTCTAAGCCTGTACTGAGTAGCAGCCCTGTTATCCTGAAAATGAAACAACTAAAACAGCAGAGCAAAAGTGAAGAGCATCAAAAAGAACATCAATGCATATAATTTCCGATGAAAATATGTCAAGTTAGTCAGATTTTCTATCGAACATAAACAATAAGCGTTTATTAATTCAATTTCTCGCTTCTCATATGAGAAATAAAGGATATTAGGTTGTGCAGGCCGAGAGTAATGCAGATACTGTTATTTTCAGGGTAGCCTTAGAACAAGTTCAATGTGGAAAACCAACTGTTGTTGTTGGACAGGACACAGATCTCCTTGTTCCATTTTAAAACAGCACTCTCTCATAAACATATATAGAACCAATTTGGGTTCTCAAACCAGAAAAATCAAATTGCCCTTCAAAAATTTTCAACATCTAAAATGAGAAAGATCATATGGGAGAGGTCAGTGAAGTATTGCTGTTTGTTCATGCTATGACAATGCGACACAACATCGGCATTGTAAAAAAAAGGCAAAGTAAAGGGACTGAAACTTCTTCAAAAACATGATAATTTAAGAGAAGAAATGAAAATATTTAACAAGAATGATGCAAGCAAAGAAGCAATCAGAGCCGCTGGAGAGAAGTTTATTTTAAATTTGTATGGATCGGAGCTAACGTCATTGGATGACTTAAGATACTTTAAGTACAACCGTATAGTAGCAAGCAATAAACTGAATACATCTTTTCAACTTGCTTCCCTTCTTCCAACTAGCACAGCTTCTGAGAAGCACTCATACAGAGTCTACTTGCAAGTATAGGAATGGCTTGGATGGTCGCAGGAGCCAACGGAGTGGTTGTTGGTCTTTGATAAAAGGATCACTGAGACCTTTTCCTACAACCAAGGATCCAGCTCCACCTGAACTGTTAAAGTTGATTTCCTGTAGCTGTAAGGTGACAGGTACCATTAGATGCAAGTGTGTTCAGTCTGGTTTGTTATGTTCAGCAATGTGTGTAGGATGCAAGGAATTACCTGTCAAAATAGTAATTAATGGGAATTCCTGATGATTATAATGATAACTGTAAGACTGACACAATTTTTGCAGTTCATCAGAGGCAATGACATATAAACTATGTAAAATTAATTATATGTACAGATCTATGTTAGTTATTGTTTCTCACAAAGCTTTTAAACATTGTTTGTGCATAGAAAAACTAAATTGAAATTTTTTGATTTAGTGTAACTTCTGATGTACGTATACATCCCACAAATGAAATTTAAACACCAAAATCTTTCGTTTTTAATGGGGAATAATTTAGTAATTTATTATCTTGTAAATGCAACGGTTCAAAAGTTAAAGCTCAAAAAACGAAATTAGGCCTCCATTTTCCAATATGGTGGCTGGAGCACAGGGTGGATTTTTGGGGACTTTTGATATTTTCATTAGCAAGCCTCAATTAGCAACTGTACCAAGTTTCCACTTAGTTGAAATTCGGTAGGTCGAATAACTAGAATTTCCTATTTAAGTTCTTCCACTATGAAAATCTTCCCAAGCTGCAAATAGTGGTAGCACTCTCATTTTTTAAAAACAATAATAAAGGAATAATAGCCTAATTTAAGTAATTTATATAAATAAATTTTAGTTAATATATGTTTACCTATTCAAATAATGATTGTGTGATCAAGTATTCAATATTTTTTTTAATCAGATGCCTCAATTTCTTCCCGAAGGCAAAATTCTTTCCGAGCTGTTTGCTCACTCTCTGGTAAGAATATACACCCCTGTTTTATATACCATATAATAATTTATGGAGTCTATTGTAGACTACAGTGTTTCTTTCAGACAATTTTCTCTGGGGAGGGGGGGGGTATTTAAAGTTAAAGGATTTTTTTTTTTTGTAATTTCACTGGTGTCATATAGTATACTGTATGTAGGCT
>PXIH01S0002422.1:7771-23525 GCA_003024985.2 Euperipatoides rowelli | reverse complement strand
AGCTAAAGACAATTATTTTAAAAATTGAATTGTAAATAACTTTTTTGTTTTTAATTTTTTAATTTTTTTTTCTGATGGAAATTTTTTTCTAGTAAAAATCTTTGAAAATCAATAATTAAAAAAAATTAAAAAAATCCGTTACATATGACCTTTAAATAATGTAAGACATCATTATAGTTTGTATTTCAAAATAATCAAAATTGGATATGTAAATAATAAAAGAAAGTGTCATGTAATATTATAATAAACAATTTCTCATGATTGTATTGTTTTTATTGTTTTAAATAATCATGTAAAATTACGACTAAATGTAGGGGAGCAGAAGCAGAAAGTATTGATATTATCAAAAAGATCAAATATTTTATGTTTTTATACTTTGTATTTTTATTTAAAAATAAGATAGATAAGAGTAGGATAAAATTGTATTTTTTTTATTGCAAGTAAAAAATGTTGGTATTTTTTTTTTTTTATTGTATTTCGGAAAAAGAAGTGCAAAAATATTTATTTCCAATTAACATATTTATATATTATTTTATATTTCTAAGATTAGTTAGCTTAAAAGTCATTATTAAGGTGCAGGAGCCAGCAGATCTAGGTTTCAGCGTGTATGCAGCAACCAATCAGGAGAGAGAAGTGAAAAAAGTGTTTGAAAATCAATTAAGAGAATAGTTTTATCGATTGCGCGTAGGGGTGCAAGGGAACCGAGTTAATAGTCGGTAACCGTAATAGCATTCGGTTCCCGTAGAGAACCGACTCAATATTTCTAAACCGAATATTTTNATACATACATATTGTATACACTGTATAGACATTTTTTTTTACAAATAGTTAAAATATTCAAAAAGATCATTGACGTATTTTTTTTTCTTTTACCATTCAAACATCTATAAAATATTGCTTAATAATCTGTTTTCCACTTCAAGCGCTTTCTATTTAAAAATTCATGACAAACATCTAGCTTTAAGTAAAAAAAATGAAGAATACTTTTTAAAATCCATTTTTCAAAATAAAGTCAATGCATATAGCAAATAAAGGTTTTATAAATTTTATGTCATTCGAGTCTGTTTTTACTTGTTTGTAAAATATGCAGAAATTGAAATTCTATTACTTCAGTAAACTGACTAGAAAATGTGGGGTTATGAAAGATTATATAACCTTCTTACCAACGAACTTTTTCTGCTATCTGAAATTAAAAATATATATATATAACTTTATAAAATCAAAAATTGATCCTTTATTTCTGTAAAATTAATGTCATTTTGTTTTTGTATTTTGCTCTGTTATTTTGTATTTATTTTCTAGTCTTGTCTAGTTTATTTTAAATGTCATTGAATATAACATTTTATACTTTTGCTGTATAGCCTACTATGAAAAAATACATATAATCTTTCCCAATTGTTTATTGATTGGTTTTTTTTTTTGAATCAGTAAATAAACTATAAAATACAGTTTCAACTTTTTCCCACATGGTACTTTTTTGGCAAACTTTTATTTATGTCATAAGCTGTGTTTTAAGAAATTCTGCTGAGTCAAACTTGGATTAATTATAATACATAACGTAGTAAAGCAGATTATATACAACCAATACAAAGTTCAAGATTATTAAATTCCAACAACAAAGTAATAAAAGATGGCAGACATAAGACAAGGTTCACACAGGATGGTGTGTGGATGTTGCATAAAAAAGTACAGTGTGTAATTTAGGTGTCACACACAATAATTGCTAAATAATTACTATGTATTTTGTTATTATAAAATATCAAATACTCTTAGCTGAAATAAAATATGAATAATTATTTTCTCTTACGCTAATATTATACAATAAAACATAAAAGTTAGAGAGAAAAAAAGTAAATACACCAAAACATTTAATTATACTCCAAATTGAATGGTTCAAGGTCAAGAGAAATAAGTTCAGAGTGACAATGTAAACTTGAAATATAAAAGTTGATAAAGGATAAACTCCGTGTTGGGATAGTTCCAGTNGTTAAGAATATTGTGTCTGGGCTAATTAAAAAAAAGTAATGTTATAAAAACCGAAATAACCGATTATTTAACCGAGTTTTACATAAACGAACCGATACCGAACCGAATAAATCCAAACCGTTGCATCCTAATTGTGCGGCAGAGTTAAGTGGAAGACAGAACGAGTGTTAAGTGGAAGACAGAATGAGTGTTAAGTGGAAGACAGAACGAGGCAGAGGGGGTATCGTGAGGCAGCAGAGTGGTGACACAATAAATGATTATAGCAGAATAATTGTCACGGGCTTCAAGAAAGAATAATAATCAGTAGTTATAAGACATTTAGTAACCTCCAAGTGCGGGAGATATAAATTATTTTTTTTATTCAACGAAGTATTGGTCGAAGAATCTTACTAGCCAAGATTTTAATTAGTAGTTTCACAAGAGCCGATTCGTTTCAAGCCTATTGTAGTATTTCAATCTGCGTAGCTGTATGGAGTTTTATATAGTTATTTTTCGTCACGGAGTTGGAAGCTAGAGTGCCCACCGTTGACCAGTCATAGTAGTGGAAGCTCCAGATTTAGTTTTTCCAGTAGGGTGACAGCATAATCACCAGTTTTCATAGTTTTATACGGCTGATGAGACCAGAGACACCAGAGTGTTGATAGGAGGAGATACACATGGAATATAGGAGAAGCCTGAGCATCATGACCAAAATTACTATCAAGTAAACTAGCGTAGAGAATATACCTTTTTGTTACCAAAAGCCATTAAAAAGACTTAATCGGGCTTGGATTTAGCATTGTCAGAGAGGATGTTGACAAAACAACGCTCAGTATTATATCTGAAGGAATATACATCGAACCAACGAGTGTGAGTGAACAGGTTGGCCAACAGTGAGTGTGAGTAAGCTTGTTCCGATTATTTTTATAAGAGAGTGCGATATTAGAATAGGGATATTTTTTTTTCTTATTGTAATTGCTTATAAGGAAAAAAAAATAAGACTATTTGTCATTCATTATAATGAATGACAAATAGTCTTATTTTTTTTTTCCTTATGCAAATATTTTCGTAAAGTCGCAATTCTGTAGTTTATGTCAGCACTTTTTGTGATCTTTGTAAAAGACCATGTGTGAAGCCATCCGGGAAAATAAACATCTGATATTCATAACCATTTGCAGCAGCTCTTTATTTTCTTGCAAACTTTCATATTCAAATTTTATTTCCTATTTCTATCAATTTTTTTTCTCTCTTCCTATAAATCTGTGTTTGTCCTGTGTAGCACAGGACCAATCTATTATCTACTGTGACTACCCTGAGAGTACTCAAGATTCATTTGGTGAGCTGGGTGTGGTATCCATCCCTGTATAATCTAGGATTTGTAGGTGGCGCCTATTGCAAACAGTATAGTTATTTTATTTTATTTTCCTATTTTGGAATTCTTTCCTGCAGATTACTAGGTCACCAGGTGGACGTCCCGTCTTGTTTCAGGGGCCAGGGGCACCCGATCATAAGTTGGCACCCAACGCAAAAGTTGGCGCAAACCATAGGCCATAATGTAAACAATATTTACAAAATATACAATCTCTCTCTCCATCATCAATATTACATCACACTATATATTGGCTCTCCTAAAAGTCTGTGATTATTGATACAACTGCTAAATGATTATCTTCTAGTGGTTTAAGAATAGAGTCAATGAGTCTAGTTAGATATTTTGTCGAATGCTCAGAAGAACCCCGTATTATTAGTGTAAATTAATTTATTAATGTAAGGTAAGATTGATTCTAGTATAAGCTATGTCTCTCAGCTATTTTTGAAATTGAAGGTAGCCTAATATTCAAATAGGACAAATTTCTTTTGTATCAATGGGGTTTTTAATTTTGGAATTGGAATTAAAAAAGATTTTTTCCATTGACTTGAGAAGAAAAGTTGATTTATTGACAACACTATTAGATGATGAATTGGCTGACACAATTCATATGAAAACTCTTTAAGGTGAATGTTTGGAACTAGATCAGGAACGCTGGCTGTGGAGGCTTTAATTAGCCTTAAAATAGTTGATTTCAAATCAATTAAGATCTGGAGGTTCAATAGGGACTTAGTTCGGAGAGTAATAGAATTTGTTAGAATCAAAAGGAGGAAAACTGTTGGCTTTTTGTTCAAAGAAAACTTTAATGTTGTATGCAGATTGATCAAAATTTCTACCTGGAAAATTAGTAGTCCTAAATCTATTTTTGTGTAGGCCTATACACAAGGAGTCTTTAAGTAATTTATGGATTTCACATGATCCATTATTAGCTCAAATAAATTTTCAATGAAAATTTTCTTATTAGTATTGAAGATTTCCGTTTTAATTTGGTCTGAAATGGATTTGACTGCAAGAAAGTTGTTATAAAATAATCTATTCTAGATTCAATAATTAATTTTTTCATTAATTCAAAATTGATCATTTGATTTTTTTTTTAATTCAACAAATGGGAAACAAATGTTAGAGAGAGAGAATTTTACTTGATTAAAAAAATTAAATGCATATTCTAAGTCATTAATTAGGCTAAATAGAAATTAGACCAGTCAAATGCAGGAATAGTTTACTCGAATGAGTCGAAAACGTTTACTTTTTTTTCTATAGTTTATAATGACATTATGATTAACCGTTGGTTTAAACCTAATTGCTAGAATTAATAATGTATTATGGTCAGACTAAGCCAAAGGCGCATTAACATTAGAATAATAAGGAATATTAGCCTTTATAGAAAAATTTGTCAGGATTGAATGTTTTGCGTATAGGTATATTAAAAATCTGCTTAAATGAAGTAGTAAGTAGCTGATATAAAGATGGAGGCGCCCTGAGGTCAAAATTGTGAATCCGTTTTACATAGTTTTTACTGTGGAATTCTGGGATATCTGGGATCGAAACATTTGCACTACTTAGTACTCATGTCGGCCTATGTAGCGTTTGGTAGTTAGTCTCAGGTATGGAAAAAGTGCCGTAGTCTGTTAGTTAGGCTACCCGAAGATTTTCTCTTTGAACCGAAGGAAATNATTTTAATTACCGTTATTTAGAAATGAAATTATTTTGTAGAAATAAAATGGAACGATCATTATTTTCAAAATAAAAGGAACTATTTTCTGGCGTTTGTTCCTATTTTTTAAAAATCAACTAGTTCCTAGCTCGTTCCTTAAAAAGGGAACTAATCCAAGGAACTTGTTCCTTTGGATTTTGTTCTTACTCAACACTGGATAAACTGTCATTCCTTAAATCAATTGTCAGAGATCTGTTAATTCGTCTGGCAAGATTAAATCGTTTTTAGCTGATCTGTGAGAAACAGTTTTTGATTTGTTGAAACACATAGTAATTAACCATTTCAAGAAAAAACACTCAAAATAATCTTTCATCTACTGTAGTTTTTTTTTTTTTTTAGGATCGGCAACAGGAGACAGCTTGAGATCTATTGCCATTCTTTTTTTTCCTTCTCTTTTTAAAGTCAACACTTTTGGTTTTGCTTATTTTAGAACTTTTAGTCCAATAACACAACTTTTTCAATTATGAAAACAAGATGTCAGACCGGAAATAGAAAGTCCCTAATGGCATGAAACTTACGGTGTATATGGCGCATCCCATTAAAAAGATTTTTCTTTATAAAAAATTGTGTAGATTCTAACGCAAGTGGCCACAAGTCCACACAACAATTTTTAAAGCAAGCTCTATGTTTTTTTCTCCGAAAGTCTACCGCAATGATGGAAAAACTAACGCAAATTTATATTTGGCGCATTCCATTAAAAACTATGTGCTTTATAAACATTGTGGCACCACTACACCAACGCAAAGTCCTATGTGATGCTGCCTAAAATATGCACAGGACCTAATGCTATCTCATTAGGCTGATTCAACAGGATTAATGTTTTCCTCCACTTCACCTCCAGAATAACATTTTTACTGGAGTAAAAGCAACCCTAAACTTGTCTCCAAATATGGACTTTTCTTTTACCGAGGTTGTCCGGGAAATGACATTTTTATTATGATCAGCAGATCATAATCAATACAATTTCAAAACGATTCTTTCTCTCTTTTTGTTTTTATTAATTTAAAAAAAAAGACTAGTTTTTTTCCTTGTTTACTCAAAATGTATCTAATTATTTTAAATTTGCATTCTCATTATCAAATTATACCTATCATTATATTTTGAATGTATGTAAAAACAATTAAAAAAATAAATAATTTAAAGATTATATTTCTGTAATTTTAATATCTAGGCTAACTTATTTTATTTATTATTGTTTTTTTTTTCCTTTTATCGTACTTTTTTTTTGCGCATACAAATAGTAGTTTGTATATATTATAACGATGCAAATTCTTGCATCGCTATACTAATACAATTGACTGGTTAGCAAAACACTTTATTTGTATAAACCTAATAAAATAGTGATGATAATATAATAACAATCCCCTAACTAACCGATGAACGTTATGGACATTGTACCAGAGGGAATGGTTTCTTGGAAAGGCCCCACCTTTCCAACAAATAAACAACAAAACGCAGGAACACAAACTGCCTGCTTGAAAGGTGGATCCTTTCCGATATGCGAACACAGAGTTTGAGTGTGTGCTCTCCTTTTTATATTACGGAGAGAACACACACGTAAATTAATAGATGAATACATAATTAATTAATTAGTATGTTCAGGAGAGTTTGAATATCTCAAATGATAATTAGATGTATCGATTAACAAATCTCTATTAAGACATCGTTCACGAATGTTATAACTTTTGAAAATGATGTACTAAGAAAATAACTATATTTTAAGATTAATTCAGCTGAAGATACCAATTAACAAATTATAAAACAAAAAAAACTGTCATAATATATTTCTTTTGTTTATATTAAATCATTTGTCAAACTGCATAAGCATCTTTAAATCTTTCATTAAATAAATAAAATTAAAGTAAAAATTCCACCAAGATAAATATTAATTATTTAGAGTCCAGGTCTAAATTTATATTAACATACGTTTCTACTACTTATTAATCTTTTTCTCACTGGAGTTTGTTTTCTTTCCTGGTGGTCCCAGTAACACACTTTCCCCTATTTATTACCAGGGTCAAAGGTAAGGGGAAAGATTTACAGACCTATTTATTTTACTTGTGTTCCCATTGGATTAATTTTCCTAATGTCCTGGGAGAAAGTAAAATTTTACCAGTGTCCTGGTGGAAAATAAGACCTGTGTGAATCAGGCTATCGACTGAAAATAACTAATTTATTTCAGCATTTGAAAACAGTTACGACTAACATAAACAATTTTGTATAGTCAAAATTAAAAAATTTGGCTTAGTCAAACATTAGACGGTTTAAGACCAATTCAAATCACATTTAGCTATGTTACACAACCTAGAATTCTGTTAATGTCAATAGACTATGTTCCTCCATTTTGGATTTTGATCATGTTATGATATATAGTTGCCAATCATCTGAATCCCGATGCTTTTGCTTGGAATAGTCAGCGCATACTCTGATACTGATTAAATTTTATTGAAAAAGTGCAACAGATTGGCTCGAAATTATAATTATGTTGAAAAAAAAATAATAAGAGGAAAATTCTTTTAATGTTGAGTGGAAGAGAAAGTTTGAGGCCTATGCATATATATGTGTACATTTTTTTATGTATGTGTTTGATTTGGAGTGTCAAAATGTGTATTTGGATAAAAAAAAATAATATGTATACACAAAGAATTTTTAATTACTTTAATGTTTATTAATTTTATTAATAAAATTAATAAACAGATTAAATGATGGAAATGTGGTTACGTTACATCAGTAATTCACTGCTAATTTTGTTCAGTACAGTAGCATATTTTAGCTTCTATAAGTTTTTAGGTCTGCAATCTTTGCAAAGGATACTGTTGTTTTACTTGCTAGTTCATTTGTTTGTTTTTATAGTATAGTTATTTTGCCGTTTGAATATTTCAAATTTTTTATAGTTTACTATTCTGAATTGATAACTTCCGTTTTTATTTCAGACCAAGATTGTGTAAAAATTAATAAGTTACTGACCAAATTTAATTTAAAATGTACAGTAACTGGTTACAGACCAAAGTTACTTTAAAAGATAACTAAATGCAGACCAAGTAGCTATAAAAGTAACTAGTTCAGACAAAAGTCTATAAAAAATAACTAGTTGAAGACCAAAGTTACTGCAAAAGAAACCAGTTACAAACCAAAAGTTTCTGTAAAAATTAACCAGTTAGAGACCAAAGTTACTGTAAAAAGTAAAGTTACAGGCCAAAGTTACAGACCAAAATTACTGTAAAAAGTAACCAGTTACAGAACAAAGTTACTGTTAAAAGTAATTTGTTACATACCAACGCTACTGTAAAAAATAAGTTACAGAACACCAAAGTTGCTGAATAAAGTAAATAGTTACAGACCAAAATTACTGTGAAACATAACTAGGTTCAGATCAAAATTATTGTAAAATTAACTAGTTAAAGACCAAAGGTACTGTAACAACATAACTAGGTGCATTCCAAAGTTACTGTAAAAAGTAACTAGATACAGAGTAAAATTGCTTTAAAAAGTAATTAGTTACAGAACTAATTTTATGTAAAATATAACCACAGATGATTGTTTCTGTATAAAGTAAACTAGTTACAGCCAAATATACGTAAATAGTTAGTAGTTGAGACTAAAGATGTATAAAAAGCAACTAGTAACAAACAAAAGTTACTGTAAAAGTAACTAGTAGCACATGAAAGTTACTGTAAAAATGAACCAGGTTCAGACCAATGTTACTGTAAAAAGTAATAAGTTAAGATTAAAGTTACAGTAAAAATGAACTAGATACATACAAAAGTTACTGTAAAAGTAACTAGTTACATATCAAAGTTACTGTAAAAAGTAACTAGGTACAGACCAAAGTTACTGAAAAATGGAACTATTTACAGACCAAAGTTACTGTAAAAAGTAGCTAGTTACAGACCAAAGTTACTGTAAAAAGTAGCTAGTTACAGACCAAAGTTACTGTAAAAAGTANTTAAGTCTATTGTTTATGTACACAATTTATTTGGCATACATAAAACTTTAAACAAATAAATTTCAGTGCACAGATCCATAAAGGTTACCCTTGATAGCATCCTTACTCCTTAGTCATTTTCAGCTTGTACTGTAAATATTAGCTATCACTTATTATTTTCTTGCAAAATACTATTAGCCTATTATTTTTTTCAATATAAAAATATAATTATTTTGGTACTGTAATATTTAATTCATAAAGGATTGTATTTTGACATAAGCATACAGTATATTTGTTGAAAAACTGATGTTTTTAGATAAAAATTATATTTTATTAATAGTTAGCTTTTTCGTTAGAATAATATAACAAAATTACAGGTTGATCAATTTCTCCTGTCATATGCTTATAAGGTTATGACCCATGATGTCTTCTGCTGCATCATATTTTTATAATAAAGATAAGTTTTAGGGGAATTATAATAATTACAAATAATATACCAGAATCATCTGTATTTAAAATTCTAAGACTTAAATAAATCATTTTAATTTCGCCGAGACTTCAGCAAACAGCGTAATGCTTTGCGATTACATACGTTTTGAATCATTGTATCCCGGCAAGCCTTGCACGCAAACAGGCTTTTAAGGCTAGTTATTGTCGGCAAACGTTAAGGCACCTTCATCTTATGTTAGCTCCATGGATATAAAAGGTTCAATAGTCAACTCAATTAAATTGCCGATAATAAAAATGGAGGTGTTAGAATTGCATGTAAGAAGTTGATCAATTTCACCTGTCATAAGCCTGTTCAGAACACAGTAAAATATTACTGCGTATAATTTGCCTAACAATCGTGAGGAAAAAATTAGACGACTTTTTTGTTAATGATGGATCAGTATCTGATTTGCACATATAATATTACCTGACAATATTATGTGTGAAGAAGCTCTGATAACATTTAGGGCTTAGCCTAAATTGTTACAAAATGTCACTGTTGATGACTGTATTTTTCTCTTTTTGAAATGTTAAATATCATTTAAAGATACATGGTAGAGAAAATCTTGCTTCAAGTGTGCTCAAGTTGGGCACTTAGCTGGTGAGTATGATAAGTAAATTGATGCAGGGAGCCCGTAGTTGTAGAGTTAGGTATGCAAACACAGTAAGAGCTTCACAGTAGTTTTATACTCTGATTTTTAATGAAGTGACGGAAAATTGTTACAACCGGACAATCTGGAAGAAGTTTTAGAATCAAAGTGATTTTCAATCGACTGCTCTTAATCCTGATTTGTGTGTCACGGTGTTACCACAGAGGAATTCTACAAGAATAATCCTGGTTTTAGCCCCGTGTCATGATCTGATTTACCTAAGAATGAGGATACTGTATGTTTTTCATTTGTCAAGCCAACGTTTTACTGTGAAAAATAAAGAGGATGATACAATGAATGTCATAACTTGAAGGGGCTTCCCAATAACAATCATTTTTCTCTATCACCTAGTTTTAAACGCAATGGAAGATTGTGTGACTGTCAATGACTTCTCATTATTCAGAGTGTCCACACAATTAGCCAACACTGATTACAAAATAAAATAAATCTTATATTTGATTAACACTGATTACAAGATAAAATAAATCTTATATTTGACAATCATTATATTGAGTACTCTGTGACAATTTATTTGGAGTGAAGTATATTAAATTAGCTCCTCATTTATTAGTGACTGATCATATCACAAATAAAATAGATAAAACCTAAAAATGGGGGGGGGGGGGGCTTTTTTCATGTGTAGATTTCAGACAGCTCCACACATAGCCTTAATTATAAAGTATATTCACAGACTTGTAATAAGGTGTATTATTTGCCCAGGACAAAATCTATTTTGGGCACCTTCCCTTATTTTAATAAACTTTTTTTTTTAAAAAAAATATAACAATGCTTAGTATTTATTTTAATAAAGTTATTTTTTTTCTTGCCTGATGGTACGTCAGACTGAAAAAGCCCGCACATGTACCCCGTTTGTCCCTCTCCCACCTAGTGTAATGCCCTTATGTAAATAAATGCCCTTATGTAAATAAAATATACAATAGGCAGAGAGAACAGATAGAAAGATAAAGAGACAATAAAGAAGAGAAAGAAATTATAGGCTATGTGCGTCTTATTTTCATTGTTTGGATGGCTCTTTGAATTTTGCTGGGGCTCTTCTAATGAAAGTTTTTATAGTTCTACTCACAAACCTTTACTAAAAAATGAAGCTTAATTGCAATATTTTAGTGAGAAAAAAAAATTTGTCTACATTGCATTCTTTAATCTAAACCTTTTGAAAAACAATGGACAATTTTTTTTTGTTTATTTTTATTTGACAGTAATAATGCTGAATATAAATTAATATAATAATAAAAAATATTGACATGTTATTAAATTGATGGTCATTTATTTATGACCTCTCAATTCTTTTTTCAATCAGCTCTCCATAGCAGTCAAGAGCCAACAGCTGTCTGATTAGCCATGCTTCTTATTAGTGATTCATTTTTCTCCAATTTCTTTCTGCCTTGAATCGTACCCCCTCTGTGGAGTTGTTGCTTCCTACTAAACTGTTACTGGACTTGCTATTTTTAGTTTAATGTGGAAGTTTTTTTTTTTTTCCTCCTTTACTTGTTAGCTTCCATATTTTATTAGTTATACAAGATTCTTGTTATTTCAGGAGATCCATGTACTGTTTCTGATCAAATAGAACTTGATGAAGCCATCCGGCTGTATGAAGTCAATAAAGATTCTGAATTGGCAATTCATGGTAAGTTATTATCATAGATTTTAAAATGAATAGAAAAATTGGAAAAAAATATATATTGTATGTTTTTTAACTGTTTTTGAAAGGGGAGTTATTGTAGCAGCTATGTCATGGAGTATTTCTTTAATGCATGTTGAAGTTTGTTATTAATTTATTTTCTATTTATGTAAACTTTTTTTTAGTCTAGGACTAAAACTTAAATATTGTACTGTATAGACTATTATAGCTAGAACACATTGTGTTTATTTGATAAACATTAATAGTTTGTAAAATTACCTATAACAAATGTATTTCTGTGTATAGTATTAGGTGATATTTACAGTATAACTTTGTTGCTATATTTAAATAAATTAAAAAGAAAAAAAGTCATCAGCTTCAAATTAAAGGTATTTGGAGGGGAGGATGCTGGCTGTTTACATTTGTTCAAATAAAACGTTATTTTCTTCTTTTCTATTGTGTAAAAAATTTACATAATTTTTATTAGATGTAAAGAATAATACCAACTAAATAATTTATTATAATAAAAGGCAACTAAT
This sequence comes from Euperipatoides rowelli, assembly GCA_003024985.2. NCBI lineage: Eukaryota > Metazoa > Onychophora > Udeonychophora > Euonychophora > Peripatopsidae > Euperipatoides > Euperipatoides rowelli. The sequence goes on along the minus strand of PXIH01S0002422.1, from coordinate 11,235 downwards.
GCTGATCATCACCTTTATAAATAGCCTACACACAGCTAAATGAAGCCCTTTATAAATACACATCCGGCTAAATGAATGGCCCTTTTTAAATTCACACAGCTAAATGATGCTCTTTTTAAATACCCATGGTTAAATCATCACCTTTATAAATAGCCTACACACAGCTAAATGAAGCCCTTTATAAATACACATCCGGCTAAATGATGTCTCTTATAAATACACATGGCTAAATGATGCCCATTATAAATTCACATGGATAAATGATGCCCCTTATAAATACACGGTTAAATGATGCATAGAATTTAAACGTTACCAAAAAAGGGTCCACAATGAACTTACGCTTATTTTTTCCGTCATTTTGATAGGCTTCTAACTAGTAATAGTTATAATAATTGATCATTTTTAGGAGAAATCTGTATATCATCTTATTGTAATTCAATGTTAAAGTAACCCTTGCAACAGTGCTTTTGGACCATGGTGTCGGAGTGCTACTCCGGCTCCAAGCAATTTACTAGTTTCCCTCCAGTTACAAGACAAATTAAAAAATGTTTCTATTTTTTTTTTATTATTTAATTAGGCTACTTCGTACTTTTGAAACATTTCTATCTAATTTTAATCAAAATACCCCCCCCCCCCCTTTTTTTTTGTGTGTGTGTGTGTATTTTGTAGTGGAAATTGAATAGAAGATAAGGAAAAAAATTAATAAGGAGCTTGTAATGGGAAAATGTTGCAGTATTTTCCACTCCAGCTCCAGAAAAATATTGCTGCTCTTGGAAGCTTTGGTTCCAATGCACCCTTTAAAAAAATATTCACTTCTTTATTCATGTTTCGAAGTTACACGCTAAAGCCACCTTTTATTAATTGAACATATTGATCAAACATTTCATCTTGGTTTGGACTGTTATTTCATATTCAATGTTATTTAGCAATTTGATTAGAAATTATCTCTGAGATGTTTAAATTTATATTTTGTTAATTTTTTTTTATTGAATTTGTATATTCTTTTCTATCACCATACAAGAAGTTGATCACATAAAGCTACTAGGGGTTTTCATTCAAAGTAATCATAAATGGGACCTTAGTAGTGAAAATAGGCCAGTTTACTCCAAACCAATCAGATTCGAGCATCCACAATGCATTTCAACAATGGAAAAATAACATCAACAATGCTTTTTCCCACAATGCATTGGGTGATCTCATTTGCATAATATGCATAAGATGACATCATAGTCTAGTACACATATGTGTACTAGACTATGACGTCATCTTTGGCAATGCTCGGCCGTGTTCAGGCATTTCCGTGAAGGGTGTGGCTCATTTGCATATTAGTATATAAGACTATTACATCATCTTCGGTACTATTCGGGAATAGTCGGTAATGTTCGGTCATTTCCGACCATTTTCGAAGTTTTCCAAAGATTCCCAAACTTTGGGGGTACCCCCCTAATTAGCATATATTGCTTATTGTGATGTCATTTCCGAGTTTGCCTAATGCAAACTTCGGAAATCATCGTACCCTAGTAACCAGAATGCTTAGGGCTGTTACTAATGCATTTCGGGTAATTTTGGAAAATCCAAGATGGCGTCCGAAAATGTTTTATTTATTTTTTCAATGGGGATGTGTTTAGGAATGAATTCTGTGTAGGTTGTGATGTCATAGACATGCACAGAACGATGCACCATCGATTTAAAGCATTTTTTGATTAAATATTTTCCGATTTTTGCTGAAGTGGCCCAACCACCCCCCGATAACCTATGACCTCAAGCTTAGGAGCTTATGTAGTAGAGGTGTAAGATGTCACACCTACCGATTTTCACATGACTGCGATGTCGTTAAGGTGTGCAGAATGATGCACGGAATACTTGATATATTTTTCAAATGTTTTCCGATTTTTGCCGAAGTGCCCCACTCACCCCTGGAGACCTACGACTTCGAGCTTTGGAAATAAAAGAGTAGTTGTGATAAATGTCACACCTACCGATTTTCAGTTGAGACGTCATTATTAACATGCACAGAAAGTTGTGCAAAAATCATCCTTTTTTTTATCCTATGTCGTAGATTTATTTTTTTAAAAAAATATTCCAAATCCAGGAGCAAGCGCTTCCATGACTTCCGGTTATGTGACCCTCCGTAAAACATAAATTCCAGATGATTTCTCAATTCCATAAAAATGAGAGGCAGTCGAGATTTTTAAAATCTCAAGAACTAACACACCTACACCCTGATAGAGTCTAAGGCTTGAAGGCTTTTATGCTTCAAACCTTTTCTCTATCCCCGATCCATACAGCAATGCCCGTTTGACTAAACTTGACTGCCTAAACATTCTAGGGGTATATGATCATGTTCTAGTGGGGAACCCATATACTGTATAATACTAACATTGTCAACTTTCTATATATATAGTTTAATAGAACATCATGTGTAAATAGAGAGGCGAAAAGTAAAATTAAAATAACTTTTGAAAACGAGATGTAAATAAAAATATAGCTCGGGACGTGTTTTCAATATGAATAAATCATGTTTATATTGTAATCAAATGTAAAAAAATGTAAGTTATGTATTTTATTTATATATACTGTATAAATAGTATGAAATAGTAGCCTATTCATTTTATTTACTTTGTATTCTTTAATGCCAAAAATACTTTAAATAGAATCAACTAGAGATCCTTTTTCTTATCTTATCTATATACTATAATGTGGCGCTGTTGCATACGTCCATCACTGGTTCCTCCAGATAATTAAACAAGTGGCGAGTATTGTAAAACAAAATAACAAGAAACACATGAAACTAGTGCTGGTGGTATAAATACAATATATTTAATTCAGACTGAACAACAAAATGTAAATAAATAATTCTACACCCACAGGCAGGAAGTAGACAAAGAATGGAAAGACTGTTAACATCTTACCTTATTACTTGGTAGCTTGGTTTCGTTGCAATACACTATATTATGGCAATACATTTCACTAACAGGCTATTAAGCTGAGTCACAAAAAAAGGGTCGTTATTATTATTAAATATAATTAGCTGAGCCGGCAGGCAGATTTCCGGAATCCGGACTCAGCGAAATGTGCATCGGACATCATGTAAAGGCCAGAGGATGCCGACGTCTTCTACACGGCCGCCCGTCTCCAGTACAGATGACGATGAATGGTTGAGAGGCGTGCGGGGTGAGAGTGGAGACGGGAAAGAACAACTAACAATTATTCACATATCTTTTTATAAGTTTTAGTGACATCACCCTATTAAAATTTACATTACTAGCTATAGAACAATTTGAATACCAAAACCTGATGTTTATAAATTAGCAAGCATGGCTACTCCTAAACCTGGAATGTCACCAATAAAGTAAATACAGTAAACTCTTTATATTTTCTGATTATAAATGAACCTACAAAAACGTTCATTATATACTCCTCTTCTGGGAGAAAAAAAAATTTAAAAAAATATTTTCTATAGC
>PXIH01S0002416.1:3549-19339 GCA_003024985.2 Euperipatoides rowelli | reverse complement strand
AAATCCTTGTGGAATGTCACTCTAGTAATAGTTTCATTATTGAGGTAGAAATTGTGATTATCAGTTTTTGTAGAAATTAAGATATACAGTTTTCTCTTTATTAATTTTGAGTTTATTGATATTAGACCAATAGAAAATATAATTGGTTTACTATTTTATTAAAAATTTTGATATCATCAGCATTATTGTCTTCTTATAGATTTATTAGCCTACCTAAAGCTGGCCCTTCACCCTGGTCCTTTGTTACATAATAAATTCAATAAAAATAAACATATTTCAATATAGGTTATAACCTACAAAAGAATATACAAGTAAATAGGGCAATAAAGAGAATATAAATATTCTATGAAAACACTGCCGTCAAATAAATGCATGTAGCCTATGTTCATATTAATTAAGATCAAATTCAAGAAGTCCAATTATAATGTCTGCCCTGTACTGAAAGCCCAGTACAGGGCAGAAATTATAATTGGACTTCTTGAATTTGATCTTAATAAATATGAACATACTGTACATGCATTTATTTGACTGCAGTATTTTCTGTAGAATATTTATAATATACAGTACATTTGAAGTGGATGTGTCTAGTCTACATATATATTCTAATAAGTTAATTTTAAAAATTGATAAATTTGAAATGGAGCTTAAGGTATGAGGAAGATCATTTAAAATTCTTTGGCCCAGTTTATGGCTTAAATAGGAAACAAAATGTAGGCTATAGGCTACTGTTGATGGTCCGGATTAATCTGTGATCTGAGGAATTATTATTATTTTTTTCTTCTGAATATTCTTGCATAAAAAGGACTGAAATGAATTAGACCCTGCCAGCAATATCAAATTTGATCACCAGACTATAGAAATTTCCTCTGTCATTAACTTTAGCTCAGCATTAAAAAAGATTTAACTATTTAAAAATGGAATTAATTTGCCCACAAATGAATAGCTTAGATAACACCATAGTATTATCTACTTTTAAATGCATATAATGAACATTTTTATTTTGATATTTTCAAAATTAAATTAAATCAAAGTTGAACACTTTCTCAACATTCTGCTGCTTCTTAACATAACATGTACTGTATGTAAAATATTTTTAATCTTGGAAAATAGTATATGATTTAATCACTAGATGGCAGTAAAATCTAATAAGAAAAAAAGGGAGGAAGAAGGGTTTTGAAATGTTTTTAAGGGGAGGGGGTTAAACGTATTTTTAAGAGGAAAAAGGGCGTTTGGGGATAGGTTTTATTCATATGCAGGGAGGGAGAAGGGAGGATAAATGGAAGGATTTAAGGGAGACATGTGAAGTAGAAGGTATAAGTATTTTGGGGGTGGCGGAAACGCATTTGAGGGGGAGAAAGTTCCATTTCTGAGGGGAGGATTGTGGCATGGAAATAATAGAGCGGCGGAGAAGAAAAAAGGGGGAAGGATGGGTGTTTGTGTGGATAACAAGGTTTTTGAGTTTAATATTGTGAGATTAAAACGGGTAAGGAGTATATGTGAATTGTAATGGATATAGGGAGTGGAGAGTGGCTTGTGGGGTGGTATATTTGGCAGTAAATGATGGGTTAATTTGGGTGGGAATAGGGTTATTTTAGGGAATTTAAGGGAGGATATAAAGGAGTTTAGAGGAAGGGGTTATAAGATTTTGGTAATGGGGGATTTTAATGGGCATATTGAGGAATTTGAAGGGGAGGATAATGATAATGGAAGGTTATTAAGGAAATTCTGTTTTAATATGGATTTAAATATAGGTAATTTAAGTGAGTGTTGTATAGGGGAGATAACTTGGAGTAGGCGTTGTCAGAATAAGGTGATTGATTATATGTTAGTGGATAGAGACTGGGAGAATAATGTTGAAAAAATAAAAATTTGGGATGAAGTTGAGAGGGGATGCATATCGGAACATAATTTAATAAGATTGGGAAAGGTGGGGAAGAAAAAAATAAATAGGGATGTGGGGAGAGTGAGGGAGGGATTGGAATATTAAAAAGAAAGGGAGTTTGGAGATGTTTGGTGTTAGGATGGAGAAATGGGTGAAGGGTTTGGAGGAGGTAAGTTATGAATGTTTGTTAGATAGTATTAAGGATGAGGCTGGGAGAGTGTTTAAGATGAATAAGGGGGAGGGGAGTAAGAAAAGTGGAGGTGAGAGGAAGGGAGAAAGAGATTGATAAGTTAATTAAAATAAGAAAGGAAGCAAATAGAAGGTATAAGTTAAGTTTTAAAAAAAGGAGATGAAAGTGAGATGGCAGGAATATTTGAATTGTAAGAATGTAGTTAGGATGAAAATAGCGGATTTTAAGAGAAAATTGTATAGGAATTTGATGAGAGAAATTAAAAAAGGGGGAAAGGAGGGTTGTAAGAAATTTTGGAATTATGTTAAAAATAGGTGTGGGTAAGGGAAAGATGTGTGGTTTGGATGGTAGAGTAATGGTGGATTTATTAAATAAACATGCTGAAAGCATGCAGGGGGAGGGAGGGGTTAATAAGGAAATTATGAGCAGAGGGATTAGGAGTGGTGGGGGAGAGGGTTTAATTATAAAGGAGGAGGAGCTTTTGGAGGTGTTGAGAAGCATGAAGGATGGAAAAGCAAGGGGTTTAGATGGAATTGCTATTGAAATGATTAAGTGTTTTAAGGGTGAGGGTAGAGAGTATTTGAGGAAGGTGTTGGAGTTGATTTTAAATAGAGGGTGCATACCAGAGAGTTGGAGGGAAAATAGGGTTAGGATGATTTATAAAGGTAAGGATATTAATAATTTGGATAATTATAGACCAGTGGTGGTGACTAGTGTGGTATATAAGGTGATGATGAATATTTTAAAGGGGTGGATAGTAGAGTGGTCGAAAAGGAATAATAAATTGGGGAGCTTCAGCATGGGTTTAGAAAATATAGGAATATAGGGGATTGTTTGTTTGTAGTGTCACAATTGATGGAAAGAAGTTTTATTGAGAATAGTGAGCTAATTTTGGGGTTTCTGGATATCAAAAAGGCGTTTGATAATGTGGATAGGGAGGTGTTATGGGGGATGCTAATTGAATTGGGAATGGATAGATTTTATGAGAAGGGTGTATGAAGATAATTTTATTTTGCAATGGGAAGATGTAGAATCGAGTAAAATGAATTATAGTAAGGGGTTAAGACAAGGGTGTCCATTATCGGCAATTTTATTTATAATTTATATGAATAGGTTTGATAGGGAATTAATGAAATCTGGTTTGGGGGTGGGTATGAGGGGGGAAAAAGGAAATTGGCAGGATTGTTATTTGCAAATGATATAGTGTTATTCGCGGAGAGTAGAGAGGATATGCAGGGATTATTAAATGTTTGTGGGGGAATTGGTAAGGGATTGGGGTTAGAGTTTAGTGGGGGAAAATCAAAAATTTTGAGGGTGAATAAAGAAGAGCTGTTATGGGTTTTGAATAATATGGAATTGGAGGAAGTCAAAAGGTATGATTATTTGGGGGTTACTTTTAATAATGATAAAGAGTATTTAGGGGATTGGGAGAAGAAATTTTGAAGTAAAATTGGGAAAAATAAAGGGATACTAAGAAGGGTAGCAGGTATGAGTGTTAGCAAATATTAGGTGGTTAGAACTTTGTGTAAAACAGTAGCAGTGCTGAATTTGATGTATGGGAGTGATGTTTTAGTTATGAATATGAATGTATGGAAGAGAATGAATGGAGCGCAGAATGAGATGGGGAGATTGGCTTTAGGTGGGCATAATTTTGCAGCTATAGAAGCAATACAAGGGGATATTGGATGGAGTAGTTTTATAAGTAGGGAAGCTAAGGTTAAGTTGAAAAGGTTTGGCAGATTGCAGTTATGGGGTGTGTAAATTGATGTTTAGGGATAGAATATTGAGAAGTAAAAAATATAAATGGTTAAAGAGGGTTTTATATTTAGCGAAAAGGGTTGATGGAGATAGGTTTAGTGTATATTTGGGTTTATGGGAAGGGGACTTAGGAAAATTAATGGAAAATGAGGATTATAAGGTTTGGAGTAAAAATTTGGAGAAAAAAAATTAAAGATAGGGAAAGTAGGATGTGGAGGGATGGGTTATCAAGAAAAAAAATTTGGGGATGTATAAATATAAGGAGGGTATTAAGGCAGAGGGGATTGTATGGGAATGATAGGGGGAGTGAATTGCTGTTTCAAGCTATGGTGGGTTGCTTAAAAACAAGGGAGAGGTTAAAATATTGGGTAAAGGAGGATAATAATTTATGTAGGTTGTGTGGGAAGGAGGTGTATATACTTTTGTATTGTGATATGCTGGTAGGGGCTAGGGATAGTATAAAAAGGTAGGTTGGGGAAAGGGGGGATGATGAGATGATTGGGTTTTAAGGGAGGGGAAGATGGTTGTCTTAAGGGTATATTGGTGGCATGGGAAAGAAGGGTGGGTTTGTTTTTATAATGGCTAACATGTCAATGGCTCCGGATATAAGGAGTAGCCAAAATTTCAATCTACAATGAAAGACAAGATAATAGAGATAAACAGAGGATGAAAAATAAAAAACAACACAAAAGAAATAGATATAAGAAATAATATGAAAATTTTCAGGATCAGAAAAAAACACTGAATGGATGAGATTAAAAATATAAATGAAGTGATGTATGACAGTAGGGGATAATGGAAATATTAATGTTGGTCAATTTGTGTAGGAAAGTAATGGAATATGAGATAGGAAATAAAGCTGATAGTGAATTATCACTAGTAGAGGGGTCAGACAATGGAATGGAGAGCATATTACAATGGTAGCATGATTGCAATTGATTGTGTAGGGATATACAGGATTATGATGGATAGAAGGAAACGAAGAGATAGGTTAGAGAAAAGTAAAGTGAAGAAATGAAGTATTTTTTAAAGGAAATATGAATTGGATATGAAAAGTTTAATTAAAATAGGCAAGGAATGTGCAAGATGGTAGGAGTAGTAGTGATGTTACCTTGATTTGAAAAAAAAAGTATTATGGGATAATAAATTACAAAGAATAAATAAAAGAGTAGACTAAATGAATTATGTAGATATGCAGACATTTGGAAATGACTGAATAACGAGACATTGTTTAAAAATAATTATTATATTTGAAACAGAGAGGAAAAGAGTGTATGGGAATGTTTGACAGAGTTAAGTGACACAGGAAATAGGCAGGGAGACATACAGTATATAATGGAAAATATAAAGAAAACGTTGAGGGAGGAAAATGACAGAAAATGAAAAACATCTCGGGTTTCTTAATATGCAAGGGGCAAGAGAATAGATAAATGTTAGGAATTAATGAGGTTGTGTGAAAGAGAAGATATAAAATTATTGGAAGTAGTATAAACTCATTTTAGAGGGGAAGAAACTCCACATTTAAAGTAATATGGTTAGGGCAGAAAAGGGAATCAGGGGAAAGAATGGGGGTGGAGTGGGTGTATTAAAACATAATGGTGAAGAAGTGGGAAATAATGGGTTGTATATATGGCAGTGAATAGATGGAATAGAAGTATATACATATGGTTGGAAAGAGGTGTAGAATGTTTTTGACATAAAGGAATTAGGGTAATAATAATAGTAATAATTGGGGACTTTAATGGGATACTGTGAGGGAACTTTTGCTTGGAGTAAAAGGGTACAGAAAACTACTATAGATTGTTTTGATTGGAAGATAATGGAAAAATTGAATTAAGAATATTAAAATATAGAGAAGAGAGGTGATAAAGGCCATAATAAAATTGAGAGATTAAAAAAATAGATGAAGGGAGAGAAGGGGGATGGGACATTAAGAAAAAAGGAATTAATAAATTATTCAAAATTGGTAGAGAATGATGTAGAGGGACTGAAGTAAGTTATAGCAAGTTTATGAAAATGGCAGCATCAGGAGTTTTAGGGGTAAGGAGAGTTAAAAAAAAATAACAAAAGACTTAATAAAAGGATGGGATAAAAATTACAAAGGCAATAAAGTGAGGGAAAATAATAGAGAACATAAAAAAGATTAAAGGAAAATGGAATTTGAGAGGAAATGTAGGAAAAATATATTCAGTGTAAAAGGGCAGCTAGAGGGATATAAATGAGTATAGGAAATGGGTAGATAAATAGATGATTATGATGAATATAAAAACAGGTGGGAATGTGGGATTTAGGAAGTTTTGGAATTGTGTTACAAAAATGGAGGGAGACCATGGGTTGGAGAGAAATGGGGTATTGTATTAAATGAATAAGGATTAAAGGAGATATTGAAAGGAAAGTATAAATTGGGGTAAAGAAATGAAGCTAGAAAATACAGTATTTGACAAAGTATTAAAAATCAGAAATGGCACGAGTTTTAGGAGAAGAAGAAAGGGAATATGTGTGGAAAATTTTAGCAAATGCATGGAGGATATAATGAACAAAGTGGAATTTCCAGAGGAATGGAAGATAAGAATGAAGCTGATGTTTAAAGGGAAAATAAAGGAAAACTTGAAAACTATAGGCTAATAGCAGTTACAAGGGGTTTTATGTATTGCACTCTATGTGATGAAGGAATGGGTGTTGGAATTGGATGGAGGGACACTGAGTGGTAGATGATTTGCAACATGGTGTGGCAAATCAGGTAATACCTGGTTTGGCTGCGCTCATTATAACAGGTGACTAAATTTAGCTGAGTAATGATGGTAAGATTTTTAGAAAGCATGTTTTAAGGCTGGAGTTTTTAATGTGATTCAGTCACTGTTATAAGCAGAGATCAGAATTTACCATTTTAGCAGGTCCTCATTTCTATAAATTTATGAAGATAGTTAATAAAATAAGCAATTACCAGGAAAGCCTAGAACCGGCTTATATAATCCACATTTGAGTAACATGGTCAAAATTGATAGCAGCTTTAATTTTTTTATTTAGTCCTAACCTTACCATAACCCTGAATTGTCCCTATGTCCTACTACATATTAAATCCACTATGCCCCAACACTATGATAATCTAGAGGTGGATTAATTATTTTTTGATCGATTTTGAGAATTTTGACACAACTTCTGTCAACCCTACTAAATAATGATGAAAATACATGCACAGACGTCAAGGTAAAAATGTGGATTATATTAGGGGTTTCTCGGTTCTCGTGGATTAGCCACTTTCAAAGTTTAACTTATCTGATCAGAATACTTAGAAACCGATGATTACATTTAGCATAATGTATTTTCAATCGAATGTTCTTTGAAATTAGAACAAATTCATAAATATAAATATGATCTTATATAAAAATGTTCGTTGGTAAGGTAATATGGCAGAAATGAAGACTGGGTTACAAGCGATGAGCTGTTGAAAACCTGAAATATTTTGCCAGAGAAAACATAGCTAGGCTGGCTGTAGAGTGTCACACTAGATGCCAAACTCCAGTGGAGGCTTCTGACTGATCTGCTACATTCTTCTGGTTGTTTTTCGGCTATCTGTTGGGAGATCTGGATAATAGCCTTTGTATAACTTTTGTACGATTTTGGTGTGTAAGCCTGAATTCAAGATCAATCAGTAGAATAGCTTAGTTTTAATTCAATGGGTTTATCAACTTGAGTTCAATGGAGTTAAACCTTTCATCCCATCTGCCTTTGCCCTCTTTCAGCCCACATTTTTGGTATGATTACAGAAGCCATTTTAAAAAGGTCATAGTTTTAATAACAAGCGTCTCGGTATCAGAGGCGTTGAGAGCCTGTATATGGGGCCCAGGACAAAAGTTTTTATGGGCCCCTTTCAGATTTAATAAGCTTTTTTTCTGATATTTTTAAAGATTAACATTTTTGAAAATGTATAGACCACCCTGAAAACATCTTGCCCCTTTGTGTAACAAAAATAATAATAATAGCCATAGGTCCCTTGGCGGGCCCCCTTAAGTCACTATGGGTCCAGGTATTTTTGCATCACTTTTATTTGATTTTATGGTGTAAATCAGAGATTCAAGATCCTCCAATGACTAGCTTAGTTTTAATCCAAGGGCTTATCATCTTTTGTCCAATGGAGTCAAGACCCTTCACCATGGCATCTGCTTGTTCCCACTACAGTCAATATTTTTGGTATGTTATCAAAAGCCATTTGAAACTGATCATAACTTTACAATACTGTGATGTTAGTTTCACAGCTCTTTCTGTGCTGGCTATGTATCACGTCCGAAGCTTTGTTTTTGTTATATATTGAGAAATTTGCCTTTAGTTTTAGTTTGCCATTTTCAGTTTAAGAATTTTCTTAATATTTCCTCCATCGTGTCAACTATAGACTATTTACAAAATTAATCTTTCTAGTGCTTACAAATAGTTTTAGTTTTTAAATATATCGTAATGAATATATTAAATATATCACAACAGCATTGATAACAGTGTCTTAGTTATAGTAATATTCTGTAATTTATTTCTTCTAGTGACCAACATTATACTAAGTAACAGCTCTATCCTACATTTAGGATGGAGACTGTTATTATTATTATAATAATGTGTTTAGAAAAGGGGAATTGTTTGTTTGCGGTATCACAACTAATTGAAAGGGTATAGAAACATTAGAATAATGGTAATAGGGTTTTTGAATGTGAAGAAAGCATGATATAGTAGGTATAAGATGAATGAAGAATGGGTTAAAGTAATGGAAAAATTGTATAAAAATAATAAATGTGTCTTAATTGGAGAGTATAGTGTCAGATAAGTGACAGGAGTTTTGCAGTCTTGAGGATGTCTGTTGGCAGTGTTCTTTATACTATATATGAACTGGTGAGATGATGGATTAATGTATACAGATAAGGGAATAAGTTTAATAGGATTAAAGATAAGGTGTTGCCAAGTATGATGTTTGAGGATGATGTGGTAGTGATGGCTCAAAGTAAAGAAGCTATGCAGATATTGCTTGATGAATGTAATAGCGTTGGAATGGCACTGGGATTAGAATTTACTGCAGAAAAATAAAAAATTACAAGGACAAAAGGTGAGAAATGGATATTGTGGAAAAAGTGTAAATGATTAAGTAGAACAGTAAGAGTAATTTGGGGTTACTTTTAGAAGAGTAAGGAAATATTTGGGGCGTGTTAGTAATGAAGGAATAATAAACATGGCAACATATATGATGGCAGATATGAGGTAGAAATACTTCCGTAGAAGGGAGTAGAAGTACAAAGGATAACATGCAGTAAAAAGGTGTTGACATTGACAGGAAGGATACAGAAAGGGATGGGTATATATTCTCCAGAAGGGAGATGGAAGTGGCACTAGAGGCAATACAATGGGATGGAGCACATTTAAGGAAAGAGAGATGAAGGCAAAACTGAAGAGGTATGGAAGGATGTAGTTGATAGGTGAAAATAGAGTATTTAAGTGGGTGTTTAGGAAATGTATGTTCGTTAAATGTAGGTCAAAATGGTGGAAGATAATGATTGTGGATAAAGATTGATTAGGGTGGTATTTGATATTATGGGATGAAGGGAAGAGAGATAGACAAAGTTATAAATGTAGGTTGGAATAAAGAAATAGAAAAGCTAGTGAGAAAAGATGGAGAGAGATAGAAAAGAAGAAAAAAAGAGGGGAATCTATAAAGAAATGATTCAGGAAGTGAATTATTTCAAGGCAGGAGATTTAAAAATAAAGGTAAGGATGAGTGAGTATATGAAAGAAAGGGATAAATTGTGTGATCTATGTAGAAAGGAGGATGAGGAATTGGAGCATAGATTAAAATGAGATGTATTGAAAAATGAAAGGTGCGAGGTGATAGAAATGTGAAGAATGGAGAAATAGATGATGAGGATATATTCAGGAACTGATTAGGCCTGGGTGAAGGGGGTGATTGAATAGAGGGAGTAAAAAGTTTGCTGAAGAGTTAATAATTAAAAAATGGGAAGGAGAGATATGGAGTGGTGAGGATTACATACAAGGAAATTGATGACTCTGTTTTTAAGAAGCCATTTCATATCATAGGAAATGATTATTTGTGTTGAACAATACCTTTGGTTTTAAAATGTGTTTTAAAAGCTGGAAATATGAAACGGAATGTATGCATACAATATATTCACATTTCAAACTTTTTACCAACTAGTGTGCCATTCAAAGTCTTTTTATTACTTTCAAATGTCTCGTGTGCCACCATGACTCAGCCAGCAAACATTATTGTACATAAGAAGTCCACCATATTAAGAATCTACATCGTCTAACATCTTTGAGAACTGGCGATTATTTAGAGAATGTGCAGATATAAAGTTCACAATTGTAGTTACCACTGAGAGTACACTTTCAAAAGACTTCATACTTGTTTTCGTGCACATCGTTTCCTGGTGCATAATGCAATGGAACGGCATAATTGACTGATGGACATATTCGCTAAGAAATTTCACAAAACCATTATGTTTACTCACCATATTTGGGACGGCCTCAGTTGTCACAGACACCAATTCCTATTTATTAGATGTACAACACCATACATGGGTTCATATGGTGTTCAAATCGTGTTTGTATGTCACATAATGACATGCGTGTCATTAGGTGACATACAATCACCTAATGACAAGCACAATCACTGGTCGTTAATATCCCCAAAAATAATTAATTTTTAATTTTTCAAAATGTTCTGCCATGGAATCTTAAAATATTTTGATGAGCTCCCCCAGGTGACAAATATGTCAACTAATTCAAAATATTTTTTGCAAAAAGTGTGGCTTTGGTTTATATCATTCTCACCTCTTCAATTAACATACAGTAGCTTACTGATATACAGGTAGCATGCAAAATGTCCTATTCTTGTGAGAGATGTAGTCCTCCAGCTCAATGAGATACAAAAAGAGAAGCAATGTCTTGCAAGGGCTGTGATCGGTCGACTACCGTATATACCTGTATACGGCGGCACGGTAGGCAAGCATACCCACTTCCATATATTAAGAAAGACCATTTTCTAACATCTTGTAGCTAATTCAATTGTTTGTTTTCAGAACTACCTTACAATTGCTTGGATGTTGGCCTCAGGCTCAGCCGAATATTCCTTATATTTCTAGGCCCCCTCTTAATGTTATTAATAACGATTTAATTTTGTCGAAAATGAGGGAAGGAAATTACATTAAGAATATTTGGATATGCTATAATAACTTGAAAAGTTTATATAATAAAGTTGAAGAGATTTCTCATTTCATTAATTGTAAAAGACCGGATGTGTTTGCGATTACTGAACCCTGGATTGAATCGTATACGCTAGTGACTTGTTCTCTATCAATAATTATACATGTTACAGAAAAGATAGAGATAATGGTATGAAGGGAGGTGGTTTGCTTATCTATGTAACTAGTGAGCTAAGGTCTGAAATTATCGGGGATTTACCAAACTATGTCTCTTTCGAGCATATGGGTATAAAAATTTATCCCTCAGTAGGAAGTCTGTTTATTGTGTTAATATATCGACCACCAGGTTCCCCAAACTTCCTTCTGGAACTAAGAGCACTTTATTTGGTTATTCAGTCATTGCTCAACGATCTGGTGATATTAGGGGACTTTAACATTGATTATTTAGCTGGAGCCTCTAGTACATCTAAATCTATGTTTATTGGAAGAATTTTCACTGTCTCAATTGTGTTTGGCTCCTACAAAAATTACTTCTGATTCTGCTACGTGTATTGATCACGTCATATCAAATAGACAAAACTTGTTAAATGAGCTGATATTAACAAATGGTTTTAGTGATCATCTAATGTTGGCATGTAATTTAAATATCAGAATTCATAAAAAAGATTAAAAAATCTATAACTAAACGGTCATTCAAACATTTTAATGAAGATAGATTTATTCAAGATCTTGATGCAATCCCATGGCATGATCTGGCTTTTACTAATAATATTAATGATATGGTGTCTAATTTCAATGAAATGATATTGGACACTCTAGATAATCATGCACCAGTGATAACTATTTTAAAAAAAAAGAATGCATAAGAGGAAACCATGTGTTGATAACAACCTTCTGGAATTAATTACTCAGAAAAACAAAGCTCGTATATCAGCACTTGATCAAGGTGATCATCAGTTGTGAGCTAAGTGCAAGAAAATAAAAAAAACGAACTTAATTGGAAGATGAAAAAGACCAAAGAAGAATACTTTAAATTGAAATTGATTAAAGCCTCAGGTAATATAAAAAAAACCTGGTCATTGATAAACGAGCTACTTGGCTCTAAAAAGGATAAAAACTTAAGTACCTCACTATCGTCTGATGCATTTAATGAATTCTTCCACAAGATTGGAATCCTAGAATGGGACATTCGGGCGAAATTGAATCTGACCTTAATAGCACTAGTGATCCCACTTCGTATCAATATAATTTTGAACTTAAAACCACAACAGAGGAAATAACCGATACAAATAAACTACAGGTTACAACACCATGCGGACCTGATGGTCTGGGCTTTAGAATTGTAAAACTAATTTTACCCTGTTATAAAGCCACTGCTTTTTATTATCTCTCGTTGATTTCGGGAAAATTCCCGGATGACTGGAAAAAATCTTACATGGTGCTTATTCCCGAGGGTACTAAAGAACTGCCAAATAACTACAGGCCAATTTCAATAGACAATTTTTGGAAAGGTTCTAGAAAAGATCGTTTACATTGTTTTCTTCTTTTGTGGAATCAGAGGGCTTACTTAATGATTATCAAAGTGGTTTTAGACCCTTCAGTTCAACTACTACTAATCTTGTTGACCGAACAAATACCCTTCAAATAAATATGGATAATGGCTTGCCTTCGCTTTTGGTTTCCCTAGACCTGAGCAAGGCTTTTGACTCTATTCCTACCAAGTTGTTGATTGATAGATTGGAGACTTTACCTATAAGTCAAATGAGTGTGGCTTGGTTCAGGAATTTATTGAGTGACAGGAAACATTGTATTAAATTGGTCAACATAAAGTCACAGTTTTTAACAATCAATCAAGGCATTCCACAGGGCTCCTCGTTGGTCCCTTTGATGTTTAATCTGTTCATCAACCCAATATTTAAACTTAAAATCAGGTCTAAACTGTCTCTTTTTGCAGATGACATACCCTTATTTGCAGTGGAAAGGATATGTATAAAGAAATAAATAGTGACTTAAGGTTATTAACTAACTGGATTCATAGTATAGGCTTCAATATAAATCGTGTGAAATCGAAAGCAATAATTATTGGTTCTTCTTGTCAATTGAGAAGGGCTAATAAGTTAAATGAGTCTATAAAAATCAATGAAGTTGACATACCTTTACTAGACTGTATAAAAATTCTAGTTATTAATATTGATAAAAATTTAAATTGGGAACTCCACATAAAAAGTATAACGAAAAAAGCTATGAGCCTTTCTAGACTATTTTTAAAATTCAGAAATTTTTTTGACATTCACCACCTTAAGTCATTATATTCACACTCATTCAAAAGACTGTCATATGGAGACATTGTATGGGGAGACTGTTCTAGCAAAATGGAGTCTAGAATTCAAATTATACAAAATTTCACGGCAAGATTTATATTTTTCGGAAAAGGTCCGAGTAGTGCCTCCACTGCGAAACAAAAACTTGGACTGTTATCTTGTAAAAAATTAAGACAACTTAATAAAGCAACTTTTATGCACAAATAAATTTGGAACAAAAAACCTAGGTATATTTACAATCTTATTATACCCTTATCAGACGTCCATAATCATAGATCTAGACTAAGTACTATAAATGGTCTATATGTGCCATTCTCCAATACAAAAATTGGGAAGCAAGGCCTTTTCAATTTCTGGTCCGAAACTATGGAATAAATTACTGAGTAACATTAGATTAATTAAAAACCTATTTCATTTTGCAAAAATCTGCTTGCATTCTTATTGATCAATGAATTTTAATAAGTTATAAAGATATTGTTGGATTTTATGCATGATTTCTTTTGTATATGTTTAGATTTATGTACTGTATTTACTTGTACATATATATTCTTTATTTTGATTTTTTTGTATATTTATGACAAAGGTCCATGAGTACCATGTTTATGATAGATCAGCTTTTTATGGGAAATAAATAAATAAGGCTATAAGTGTATACCCATTTCTAAATATTAAAGAAATAATGTATACTTTATAGAATAAAAAGAAACATTAAAAATGTGCTATATTTATTAAATATTCAATAAATACAGTTAGGCTTGCTAGTAGATGAGTGGACAATCCATGCTACTAGAATTCATGATCATAGGGATAAAAAAATTCAAAACTCGTTTCTGCATTGTTTTGAATGACTGGATGAGTAAAATTAATGCATATAATGATTTGTTTCTTTTAAATATTTCATGTTTGATTAACTGATAGACAATGTAAAACTGACATTAGTGCAACTATAAAAATAAGTATATTTTTCTCTTTTGCTAAACAGTGGCTTAAACAATTGAACACTTTTATTTATCAAACACAAAATACTGTACATGTAATTCCAATAATATAACAATATTGGTGAAAAACCTTAGACCTTCAGATTTTCTTAGCCCATTGATCATAGTTTTTTTGAGGGCAGAAGACAGAACGGGGATTTGGGTGGGAAAGCATGAGGGGATAAGAGCTGGATTAGCGATTGTAGATTCGTTTGCCATCTTTTCTAAGGATTACTGCACACTCTATAAATGAATATTGGGTTGAAGTCTTCTTCTGTCCCTCCTTTATCTTCTAATATCACCTTCTTTGATTCCGCATTTTCCTTTGTTCTTCCTGTAGGCACGTAATCAGTGTAAATTTTTCCCGACCGCCATTTCCTGTTTTAGATTCTATAAAAGTATTATTCCTCTCATAAATACTAATTTATTTTCCTTCTAAGTTAAGGCATTTGCCTTTTATTTTTAGATAACTTTGTA
Source organism: Euperipatoides rowelli (assembly GCA_003024985.2). NCBI lineage: Eukaryota > Metazoa > Onychophora > Udeonychophora > Euonychophora > Peripatopsidae > Euperipatoides > Euperipatoides rowelli. Next base: position 4,538 of record PXIH01S0002416.1, on the reverse strand, counting down.
TATACAGACTCAGAGTCCATTTGAAATATTTTGTAGGAAAATTCTACATTCCTTCCTTTATCTTCTATTATACAGCATCTGTCCATTCTTCTTCCTTCATTCTCACATCTTTTTTAATTTAGTATTAATGTCTTCTTACTTTTAGAACATGCAATATAACTTACAAATTTGTTGTAACTAATTCAATATTAGATTTAGATCTAATTTGTTTGTATAGGTTATTTTTGTTAGTTCAAAACAATAGAGCTCCGTGTTTTAAACTTACAATATACTGTAGGCTATTTTAATTAACAAATAGATAAAATCCCATTTTATTTTTAGATAACTTTGTATATACAGACTCAGAGTCCATTTGAAATATTTTGTAGGAAAATTCTACATTCCTTCCTTTATCTTCTATTATACAGCATCTGTCCATTCTTCTTCCTTCATTCTCACATCTTTTTTAATTTAGTATTAATGTCTTCTTACTTTTAGAACATGCAATATAACTTACAAATTTGTTGTAACTAATTCAATATTAGATTTAGATCTAATTTGTTTGTATAGGTTATTTTTGTTAGTTCAAAACAATAGAGCTCCGTGTTTTAAACTTACAATATACTGTAGGCTATTTTAATTAACAAATAGATAAAATCNCACAGACTTGTAGGCTCTTCTATTTAATTATTGAAACTAGTAAATTTGTTGATCATTCTATTAGTATTATATTAGTTCTATTTTTAATTAGAGTAAAGGTGACATTTACAGTGTATAAGGATCACTAGCTCTTCTAGCTATCCAAGTCATTAATAATATGAAGACCTTTTTTGTTCATTCACTACAATGGATTTTTTCCATTTCTACTCTAATTCCTTGACATCTTAGTTTTTATTTTTACTAGTACCGTATTGCTATCAATTCTAGCTTCATTTCATGTTAAAATATTACAAGGTGGCATCTGATCCCATAACACCCCCCCCCATGTTTTATAGTAATCACTTTCACAT
>PXIH01S0002415.1:4510-15145 GCA_003024985.2 Euperipatoides rowelli | reverse complement strand
CATTGATAAACCACTTTAATTTCTGTATCATATTTGAAGTGAAGAGGTACATAATTGTTTTTGCTCCAAAGAAAGATAGGCTGGACATGCGCTAAACATGTTTCCAAAGATTTAATTCATTTTGCTCAAAAAGTGCTAGTACTATTACTATTTCATGGCAATGCATTTGTGGAGAGGTTTTTTTCATAAACAAGGAGTGCCTTGTAGAGAATTTACACGAGAACATTAATTGCTCAGCGTGATGTATATAATGCAGTTACTGCATTTGGAGTATTGCAATTACGCATGTCGAAGATCATAGATGCTGTTAAAAATGCCTCAACTAAAAGAAATAAGCATTACACAAACAGTCGACAAGAAATCCTAGCTAAATGAGGATCTGTGGTTGACGGGATAAAACTAAATTTGAAGAAATTATCAATTTTGTTGAATGCCAAGGAAGAAGCTGAAGAACTAGAAAAGAAAGTGAAAAAAATTGAAGGCAGTTATAACATTACTTCAAAAAAGTATTTGTGTTTTAATATGTTAGCTTTTGCAATACACCTTTTAAATTAATGTCTACAAATTCTTTCACAATTTTAATATTGATATGTTTTTATCTTTAACTTGGTTTTTTTTATTGATACTTAGGCTGTAACTATTTAGCATAATTGTATTTCTCTTTTAAAATTTCTGTAACATTTGGTTAATTTCGTAAATCACAAAAAAAAATAATGAGTGGATTGGAGGGCTGTAAAGGGAGATGGGGGGGGGGGCTTAAAAATTAATATTGCAGAATTTTTTTAGCCTATTGTTTATAAGATTCATAGTATTGCAAGTAATAAAATAATGATTAAGATGCTTATTGTGGCTGTGAAACAAATTAAACCAAAAAAATATATTAAACTAGTAAAAACACGGTCACACATTTGAATTTTTAATGTTTATTATGAAAACACTAGCGATGTAATACAGGAATTTTGCCAAGCTTTAAACTGGAAATACTGAAATTTTGAACTTTCCAGCCAGTAGACATGTCATCCAACCATTCTCTTCTTGGCCTTCCTATTCTTTTTTTCCCTTTTTGTCCATCCCTCAAGTGATGTTACTAGTCTTAATTCCTCCAGATCCTCTGAAGACACGCCCAACATATGATAGATATCTCACAGTTACCGCGACGACTGCAAGGTTAAAAAAAAAAAGTTATTAATAAAACATAGCCTACCAATTTTAATCACAAGGTGATTATATTTAAAAATATTGTAAAATTATTTTGGAGAAACATTTTTATACCTTTGGTTATGTATATTACCGTTAATAACCTTTTGAGCTGATATATTTTTGCATACAATTCGTTAATAATCAGATAAGTTTATTTGGATGGTTTTGCAATAGTTCATTTAATGTAATTCGTCTTGCTTATGTTGATAAAATTGGAACAAACGTTTAGAGTTCTTCCAGTTTTATTCTTGAGGAAAGCATGGGGGCACCGTCTTTATCGCTATATTCTGTTAACTTGAGTTTTCAGTCAAAAATTGCCACATTTTTTTTTATTTAAACTCTGAATTAGAAAAACATTTGCCAGTATTTTTTTTTTTATTTGTTTGTTTAAATTTAAATATATATTTGTAAGTAAACAAATGAGATTTATTTATTTTGACCTTGTTAAGGAATGAAATAGCCTATTTTAGTTTCTCCAGAATGATTTGCTTTATTTTAGCTTAAAGAATCAAGAAAAAGTCTTGTTTAATTTTTTTTTTAATTTAATAGTCAAAAATTCTTGTTGATTTTTAGCATAGAAGGGTATAAATAGCTGTTATTCCTTTGCCCGTGGAATAGTTTCAGCGATTGAGTTAGACTTTATTTTGAAAAAGAAATACAGAATATAATTTTAGGTTGTTTAAACAACCGTATATCATATTTTAATCAGGACTTGCATTGAACGTTCATATTTGCTTATTAAACTAATTTTTTTTTTAAATTTAAAGTATGGACCTAACCTTTTGCTAAAAACTATTTTTTTTAAATACATATAGCCTAAACCTATAGAGCTATTGTCAGTAGTTTCCAGAAGCAAATACCTTTTTTTTTAATTTTACATTACGTATAGCCTACTAAAGCTATCATTGAGATGGATCCTTGACATTTTTTTTTATTATACACAGTATACAAACAGCCTATACTGTCATATGAGTTAAATAGCATATAGCCTACTCCCTCAATAGCCTCACATCTCATCCATGAAGTTCTTTTTATTTATTTATTCTCCAATTGTATAATTGTCTGGAGGAAACTTGTGTAGATCGTTTTCATAAGAATGCGCCTATTAAAGTTATCTTGTATACCGGTCAATACAAGAGGAGGTTACTGGCTTCACATACGTGTGTAAATGAGATGCATCAGATTTCGACTGGCAATGATCAGTTGTTCTCCGGTCAGGATTGTCTATTTCCATCATTAAAAACAATCAACTTTTAAATACGTAAAATCAATTTTTTTTATCATATATAATTTTTTATTCCAATTACAAGTCCTAGGCACAATACCAATCAAATTACAACATAAAAAATGGCCAGAAATTTTAAAATAAATTGCTAAAATCTTGACTAAAGACATAATGTCAAATAAAATACAGTATAAAGTCTAAATAAGACAACAAAGATCTTTAATAAATTATGCTAAACCTAAAATGATACAGCACACATTTTTTTTTTTTTAATACACATCATACTTAAAGAACTCAGTTCGTAAATTAAAAGCTAAAACTTAAATAATCATTAAATGCAGAAGTCACAAATATACCATAGAATGCCAACCAAGAGCGCCCCTCAAGCAAGGGTGCCCCTCCCCCTATTTCTTTTCAAAACATTGTTATATAGCGCCATCACTGCATTTTGACTTTTTAATCACTCTGAAGGAAATCCAAGGGGTATCCAAGCAAGTGCGCCTACCCTAGATTTTTGCTTCATTTTACCTCATTTAAGGTTCAGGACAGGGTATCCATACAAGAGCACCATGTAAAAAATTTCATGTCACCAGCTGACATTATTATGCTGTGACTTCATTTTTATGTGTTTTGCATCATCTCATATTGTAGCTTCTATGAATAACGTTGAATCCTCATAAGCAGAACGAAAGAGGCCTGTAAATTCTTTTAATTTACATGGCACTCTTACTTTGCACAACCTTTAATTTATGTGTGACATCATGTTTTAGTGTGTACCAGCCATTTTACTAAAGTTTTGGGAAGCATGTCCAAACAAGGGCGCCGTTTTGAAAAACAATCTTTTTAAAGAATTCAGAGTGTATCCAAGCAAGAGCGCCATGTCCATTTTGCAATGCATTGTGGTAAATCTAAGGTTTCCTAGCATGGAGCCGAACAAGAGCGCCCCCCTCCCCATTTCCCCCCAAACAAATAAGAGCGCAGGTGCCCTTGCTCGGCATTTTACGGTGTATATTTTTTCTTTTCAGTATTTGAATGAGTGCACATTCCTAGGATTAGTGGATCCACAATCAGCACGATAGTTTTTTTTTTCTATTGTCTTCCAAGCATGTTATTTCCTCCTGTATTCTGTGTGGCAAGCATGTTGGAGATCATAATCTTCATGAGACAGATAGGTGTGATAATTGTACACTCCCCGGTATTTAAGCTTCTTGTTTAATTGATAGGGTTGGAGTCTTTAACAGTTCTAGATCGAAATGTGAAAAAATACAAAAATAAAATTCTAAAAAGTAAAAAAAAAGATATTAAAACGCAACAAACCTTCCTGATTTACTGGATAAAGAAAAAATATTCTAAAAACTACATTTTAGACTAGTGCTTTATTTCATTTAATGCTTGATTGATCAAAATCTAATATGGCCGTTTTATACTTTAGGTGACACGCGACCCTTTTCACTTCAGTGATTTTTCTTCAATAACAGGTTCTTAGTTAATTAAGATTAGGAGATCATGTTCTGCAATAAAATAAACAGTTAATAAAACCTAATAATACAATAAACTAATACATAAAATAAATGCTAAAGAAAACATGCTGTATTAAACCTTTGCTTTAAATTAAATTAAAAGGAAGATCAAAACAAATCTACAATAATAATAAAATATTTTAATATTTTTAAACAGTTTATTTAATTTTACATGCAAAAATTGAGGAGAGATGATTCTCGAAAAATATTGCTTTATTAAAAATTTTGTTGTTAGAAAAAAATGGAATAGAAGGGGAACCTGAGAATTAATTTACAAATAAACTTATCTGTCATTTCTTGCCTAATAACTATTTCTGATAGCCTGGTGTTTTGTGGGGGTTAAGCTACTGCCATCCCAACTAGATTTCTTACCAAGATAGGTCCTATACCCCATATAGGGACCATTCTTACAGATGGACTGAATTCTGTAATTTTTTCTAAGTTACTGGGACTTGGTTTCGACTGGCCTAAAGATTAAATATTCTGTGAGACGGGTAATCATTAAAAAATCCTTATTTGCTTAAATTGATAACTCCATCGTCCAGTGGATTCAAAAAGCCCACGGGATAAAAATGCAGGTAAAAAATATGTTCAAGCTTACTTCTTTCTTTAATTGATCTGATTAAGAAAAATAAAAAGTCCCTTCATCCAAACAAATTAGTATCCTATGTTTATTCTGGGTGGTCAAGAAGGGAAAAAATGTTGAACAAGGTGTAGGCGTGATTGGCAGTTTTGTAGGTTAGTCCTTTGTTAAAGGATTAGTAAACATAGCCGGGTTTCCTTAAAGTTTCTAAAGATTTATTTTGCACAGACATATGTAAATTTTAGGCCTATGTTCATATGAAGGCAAAGGGAATAGTATATGACATCAATCCATTTGAGCAAAGTTACATAAAATATCAAAAAACAAATACAAACAATCCATTGAGCATCTATAACCTAATCAACGTAAAAAATCTTTGTATTAAGCTTGAAATTGACTTTGTGAAACATGAGCTTCAACTAGAGCTTGATGTGTATAAGACAGCCAAAACTATCTTGGAGGAATTTGTTGATTTTGCAAGTATAGCTGTCAAGACACAAGTTAGCTGGAGAAGGAAATGAAAGATTAAGGAGATTTTCAAATTTATTAATTTAGGTCAGGGATTCTAAAACTGGTACACATACCACTAATGGTAAATTACCTTATTTCAGGTGGTACACAGAGATATAACAAAAAGACAAATACATACTGTATACTGTGTAGTATTAGAATATATCTAATGATAATAAAACACTTCAATAGTTATTTAATAACATGGAAACTAATTACTTATAAGTTCTTACGTGCAGCATACAACAGCCACCATATTCCAAGATCTTCACACCACATGCTCCCATAGATGGCAGCACTAGCCATCTACTACATCTCCCCCTCTCTACAACATTAAACTTCAAATCAATTATATTAAAAAACAATGCTAATTTTTCAGCATCTGCTTTTTTTTTTAAAGCCAGCAGCTAACAAATAAATTTCAAAGCTCTGCCGAAATCTTTTCCAATTTATACTGAGGTTACCTGACAAGGATAACTTCAACGGCACGTTGAGGCTACTCATTTTTCATAAATTTCTTCTACCATAACAATTATGTGTTTGTCGATTGCGCCATGTAGTATTAGAATATATCTAATGATAATAATAGACTTCAATAGTTATTTAATAACATGGAAACTTTAATTACTTATAAGTTCTTACATGCAGCACACAACAGCCGCCATATTCCAAGATCTTCACACCACGTGCTCCCATAGATGGCAGCACTAGCCATCTACTACACTGTACAAATATCCAGTGTATTACGAATTTTTTCTTGCTAAAAAGTGTTATTTGCACTTGGTTATCAATAGGTCCATGTCCACAATAATTAATCATTGTGTTGTTAGTTAAGTTACGATGTACTTAGTACATTTGATATTAGATTTTAATTTTAAATGAACGACGTGTATAAGATTGTCTACGACAAAAATGGACATTGAATAAATGTAAATAATAGCTTACACGCAATAATTAATACAATAAAACTATGATTTTTCTACAAGATTGTTTATTTTATTCTGTTTGTCCTCTGGCCATAAACGCACACTCCTGACTGCACAAAGTCCGAATTATGAAATATGCACATGGTGGTACATGAATATTTAGCATTCTATTAAAGTGGTACAACATTCCAAAAGTTTGAGAACCCTGGATTTAGGTCTTAATAAAAACCAATTTTAAAATTACTAAAAATAGTCAAATCTTAATAGAAAATGACTGACAACCATCACTCCCTATGAGGCCAAATTCACTAGTAATATTCACCAACATCGATATTGTGGGCCATATTCAGTAAATGAGCCACTTAAAAGAAGTTGGATAAATGCAAGCGGGCAGGAACTGGAACATCCCCATCATAAGGAAGAAAAGAGGAAAAAATTTAATTAGAATTTAGCTTGATTTAATACACAAAAACATCAAGCCTATGCAATTCCACTACTGTGCATAGTTGCATGGGCAGCTTTAGCCTTTTGGGGGCCCTGGGCACAAAAAAAATATGGGGTACCTATTCCAGAAAGGGGTCTGGGAGACCGCCAGCGGATCCAAGGCTGATCTTGGCGGGGGGGGGGAAGTAAATTTGGCGCCTTTTAAATTCAATTTTTTTTTTAACTGCTAGAAACAATAGCCAGTTCCTGTGAGTAAATTACTCCGGAAACCAACTGTTTTTTCCAGCATTGGGAAAATTTTGCATGACTTCCAATAAACACTTTTCATGAATTGTAATTTATATAGGATGATTTCAGCTATTAAAGACTTCAATTTATTAGAGTTGGTAGTTTTCTCTCATTTTAATATTTAAACTTTAATAGGCTAATGTAAAAAAGTTTTGTCTCGAAGGGTAGTTAACCCTAAAAAATATTTTGATATTATTTGTTGTATAACCTGAATGTAATAAATATCTGTTACCCTACCAAAAAAATAAAAAATAATTTTAAATATTTGTTTTATTTTATTAAGGGGTGAAGCTCCTCAAAATTGGGGAAGGGGGATAACTATGGATATACCATACCAATATTAGTTTATTTATTTAGAAGTGGAGCACCTAAAATTGGAGCTACTGACTAATGTTGTTAACATGGATAAAACTCACTTAAGTCTATATACCATATCAATTTTTTTAGCGGTAGGGCTCATCAAAATTGGGGGTCACTAAAGATCTGTACATACCATAAGCTATTTAAAAAATAGGTGTGGGTAGGGCTTCTCAAAATTGAGAGCCTTGGGTGAGCGCCCATTACGCCCACTCATAAATCTGAACCTGCATACATGACATTGCCTGGCATGGAGGCTTAAAAAATTTTTCAAACAGATCTTAACAGTTAAATTAGCAGACATCATAAAATGCTTTGCTTTTAGCACCCCCTGGGGCAAATGTGAGATTAAACGTTTGCCTCAAGGCCTTATTACAAGCGCTATTGTATAATGAGCATTTAACATAGTATTCCAGGATGTCATTGGTTTACTCTAAAACTATTGAAAAACATTAAATTATGAGCCCTGCGGGGTTGGTCCAGTATGAAGGCTGCCAACTGGCCTAAACTGGTAACTTCAAGGTTACCGGTTCAAACCTGGGGAGGACCTTGGAATGTTAATAAATTGATATATGAATATTGGATTTATTGTATTTTCACAAGTATTCTTATTATCTAACTATAATAAAAAGCCAGTTTGGTCATGATGTCTCACGCTGCTCGGCCATCTTCGGCGAGCCGATGATGCCCAAAGATGTTTTCACTCTATCTTCTGTCCATAGATACTTCACTGTATCCGTCATTTTTGATGGACTTTTTAAGTCGCATAGCAAGCTAAGGAAGGAATTTGTCATTTAAACTAGTATTGTAAATAAAAGTTTTAAAAAAAATCTTTAAATTCTGGAAGAAGTGATTGATGCTCATTACAATATTTATTGGTTATTCATCCCTCCAAATGTACATTTTTTAGGCATTTTGTTAATTATCACGGCCGTGTAATTTTTTTTAAAATAAATTTCCCAAAGGCACTTGTTTTATACAAAGTATTTTTTTTTTACAAGGTAGGTTTGAGGAATAAACAGGATCATTCTTCAAGTCCAGGAAAAATCCAATTTAGCTGATTCTAAGAGAAAAAAATACTAGGAATATTCCCTGGTGCATACCGGTGGTGAAAGAATATACGCCATTTTCCAGCTCCGGAACTACCCACGTTCAAACCATCGACCCCTTATATGAACTAGCTCCAGCAGCCAACAACCTAGACCATCAGAGCTGCACCACGACCCATGTAATTGATGAAAATGGTAGCAAGCCTTGGTATGATCAGAATTGTGAAAAAGCTTAAGCATTCTAATTCTAGTTAGGTCCTTTATCAGCACTAAATGAGATTAATTTTATAGGAAATTCATTGAAGGAACAGCAAGATAGCAGCCCCATTGACATTAGGAAGACGCTGAGTACACTTTCTAACAGCTGAAAGATTGCCTCGTGAGTGTTCCCATACTAGATTAAACAATTTTTTTACATTTTTATCAAAGCAGATGCCTCGAATATAGGGTTGGGATTGCTCGAGAAAGGAAATGGTAATCGAGCTATTCAATCTCGCTACTCCACAATTGAGCATGAGGCCCTAGCTCTAGTTACACATTTTAATTTAAGCATTTAACCTATGGCTATAAAGTAATTCTGAAAACAGATAATATGTCCCTTATGTTTTCACATCTGGTTAGATTAATGCACCAAAATACAGAATCATCTTTTAATTGAATATTTACCAGGAAAATTAAATCATTTGGCAGATTGGTTAGCTGTGAGCACATCCATCCACCTGCAATATTTAGTACAGCCTCTATTGAAAGAATAGTTAGGGAACAGTATAACCATGCAGGTTGTGTAAACAAAATTACATTAAACATGAAAAGCATACTGAGGGTGAGTATTATTTAGGTGATCAGGTGTTGAAATTGGTGTTTCCTCAGCGACTGTACTCATGGAAGTATAGCATACTTTCCCACAAGGCATTAATTAGTGATATTTTAAATTATCATGAGTTAATAATGGTGTTTTTTTCTTGATATTAAGCTCTGGAAAGTCCAGAAGCTATTTACTTGGAATATAATTCATTTTGATGTAAGAAATTACATTTAACGTGACAAGTTTCAAAAATGGGTATCGCTATGATTAGGGGCACTTATCAAAGTGTGTTGCCTTCTGGATATCTCGGAGCAGATTTCCATAGATATCATTGGCCCCTTCTACACTAAGCAGCATAATAAATGTTTGGATCGATCATCTTAGCAGAATGAAATTTGCTAATGTGATACCCAACATACAAGCAAACACTATTAACTAGTGATATGGAGAAAGCAAAAAAGTCAGATCTTTCAGTGAATATATTAGCTGCTGAGGGTGCATGACATACATCTTCATATAGGCTATGCTCAAATTGAATTAGTGAAGTATATCAGTAAAATAATTAGCATCCTCACGCATGTGAAATGTTTTAAATTGGAATTATATGTTGCAGTATCTTTAAGTTTACAAGCAATAAATAACATCATAGATTCCTGGGCAAGTACCCATTTTATATATTCCGTGGATTTGATCAAATTGACTCCCTAATTGAAACTAACCATGGAAGCAGTTGATTCATTTTTGAAAACATTGACTTTGTACAAAAGCTCGAGGTAGCTAAGGCTGAAGTGGCTGAGCATTTAACTCAAGCTCCTATTTTATTGAGCAAAGAAATTCATTCATTCCTGGGCAGCCGGTATTTTCCCTTGATCCAATAAGCTATTCTGAAGCTCCTACCAAGTGATGGCCAGATTAACCCTTTCCACTCCTAAGTCAATTAGAAATCACCTAATTTCAATTAGTAGTTCTACTGCAAAGGAATTTCAGAATCGCCTTTTTTTAGAAGTGTCTAAATACTGGACATAGAATCCGTATTCTACCGTGTTTTTGACATTGCGCATAAGTCTCAAATCGATCAAAAAATGATTATTTCACCCCTTCATCATCATAGGGTTGGGGCATAGTAGGTTTAATATGTAGTTGGAGTTAGTTGTGGTAAGGTTAGGACTAAATAAATTAATGATTAAAAATGTGGATTGTATATTAATTTATATCTTCCAGTTTCTAACGTCGCATCTTTTTTCTCTTGAATTCAATAATTATTGTCAAAAATGTTTCATTTGTTATTTTTTTTTTACTTTCAGACTCAAAATATAAACTTATTTGTCTTTAATTATCCCAAGAGATTTAAAAAAAAATTTAAATTAAAATTATAAAAAATAAAAAGACAAGGTACCGTAGTTAATATTTATTCATTATTCTTTGATATTCAATAAAGCAACTTTTTTAATTAAAACTCATCAAAAAAAAAAATTTTTAAGACAAAAATATTTATCATTCAGACCATAAGGTCAATTAGATCAAAAGAAGAGATAAGAACATACATACACTTTCTTTCAAGCAAACTTGCGATTGTATACTTTTTTCTCTCTCATCATATCACTAAAAATAAATTTTTTTAGTCTGCTTTATTTTTTTATATAGTTTAATATGTCTTTAATAAATCCCTGTAAATTTTTTCCCCATTAAAAATCGATTAATATTGAGTATTTTAAAGAATCCCAGAGA
>PXIH01S0002407.1:36654-48783 GCA_003024985.2 Euperipatoides rowelli | reverse complement strand
CCTCAGAACTATTTTAATGAAAAATGATCATCTGCATCTATTTGTGGGGTTGGCGTACCATGATGTCTGTGTCTGCTATTACTTACATACATTACTTATTGTTTTGTATTATTATTTTATATTATAATATATTAATATAAAAATAAAATGAATTCATTATTCACTAGATTTGTTTTCCAAAATGATTAAAAAAAAAAGGATATAAAGCACTGATAACAGAAGTCCGGAAAGTAAACTGTTCCTAATTTGGATAATAATGGAGAACAAAGGGAGTAATACACTACCAGGCGGTCTCTACATATCACCAAACTCAACAGCAGACCAAGATAGATATATCATTAACGAACTTGAAATGGGTTACCCTATTATAAAACCCAAATTCAAACAATTCACTATTTTTGGAGACTTCAACACACCCCTAATTGATTGGAATTTCAACAGGATAGAGTGAGTAGATACTTATAGTATTAGTCTATTGGAATACATCAATAAAAATTATCTTCACCAAATAATTAAAAAAAATACAAGATTCATAAATCAACATCCTTAGATGATTTTCAAAATATTTACACTATAGAACCATTGGGAAAAAGCAACCATATCATACTCGCACTCAAACTTGCTTAACCTAAATAAAACCATAGGTACAAGCTTGAACCCAAAGATAATTAACTTTAAAAAACTAAACTACAACAAGGTTAACAAAGATCTAACTGACTTAAATATATGCAACTTATTTAACGATCCCAACCAAACAGATGATTACCGTTATATTATAAAAATCATTCATGAAATATTGGAAAATAATACCCCACATATTACAAAGTTCAAAAAAGGAAAAACACAAACAAATGTTTTAACTCAGAAATCAAATCTAAAATGACACAGAGGAAAAAAAAACTTTTCAATAAATATAAAAACTCCAAAAATGAGGCACACTTAAGAGAATACAAAAGAAGCAGAAACAAAGTCAACCTTTAGCATAAAGAGGGCTAAAATGAACTATGAGATATATATAATGAAAAAATCAGCATAGAACAAAAATAACTACTTTAATCACTTGAAAAAATCTAAACAAGACAAAGAAATAACGAAGTTACTTAACAATGGGATCGAAACTTATGACACACATGAAATCAACTCATTATTTCTGGAACATTTTAACAGGTACTACTTTCAAGGGAAGTGACAAAATTCCATACTTCTTAATCAAATGATGTCCTTTGTTCCAATAATCACTAAAATGGTAAATTTATCAATGACTTATGGTGGACTTCTTTGGATTGGAAAACAGGTCTCCAATGCATCAATGGAATTATGTCTGACATCAATATCATATATATTGGTCTTCCACAAGGTTCTTCCTTGTCGGCTTGTCTATCAATTTGTACTTTGATTGACTTCCCTATTACAAAACAGATTAACAGCATTATATATGCAGATGATATAAAGATCTAGAATCGTATCAATTCAGACTTATTCTATAAAAGATGTTGATGTTCTTCAGATTAACTTGAACTTAATATTAGACTGGTTAAAAAATTAGATATCAATCATCATAAAACTGAAATAATGTCTATTTGGTTTGGAACTAAGATAAAATCAACATACAAAATAAATAATAACGAAATTAAGAAAGTAGAAAATCATTCAGACTTGGGAATTACCTTTGACAGTAAATTTACATTTTTTCATCATGCTGAAAAAATAACTAAAAATATTAGAATCAAATTTAAAATAATAAAAACAATACCGGTATTAAATATATTAATCAAAATACTTTTAAATTGTTATATGAATTATATATTCAACCTGCAATAGCTTATGGTAATAATATAATTGGCCACCTTTATAAAAAAACTACATGTGTTTAGATCATGCTTTGAGATCTATAACTAAACACATCTCAGGATAGCAAACATAAAATATAATGAGCCACTTTATATAACTCACTTTCCCCTTACCAGAGGATAACGACATTTTTTTACTACAAATGTCTAGTTATAAACAACATACAGAAAATAAATTTACTTTAAGGAAAATAATCTATGGTAATACAAATAGACATAGTATAATACTGAAATATTGTAAATCAAATAGAAATCACTGTTCGATTTATATGAGAAATCGTGGATCTTTTAAGGATTTTAAAAGAAAGGTTTTTGATTATCTTAGAAAACATGTTAGATCGATTTGTGATGAAAGATAAGATGGTGAACAATGACTAAACATATGTAATATCTCTGCAGATTCAATTTTTCTTATTATTTTTAAATGTGTATTATAAATACCGATGCAAACCTCCTATTCTGTTGTTTGCCTCTATGGTATTTGTTTTATAGCGATTATATTTTTTGCTTGTTTTGTATTGCTGAAATGTATTGTTTTGTTAAATTGATTATTTATTACTGCTCACTCTGTACAATAATTAATTTTCTTAATAAAGTGAATTTGAATATGCTATACAAGACATGCTTCCTTTGCTTGTGGATTGTGGAATAGCCATGATGACACCAATCATTACAATGTGAAGAACTGGTTAATGAGAATGGGACATAAAATTGTTAAACATAATATACAACAAGATACAATAGTTGATTATCAAAAGATATACCTTTCACCACTACACAACAAATTCGGTCTCATGGAAAANAGAGATCATGCAAGGTCTCTAAATATTTTCAGATTTTTCCTGCAGATGGAAGCACCCAAAACAGGAAGTTTTTAAAATCACTGCTTCAATTTGGGTCATTTTTGGTGGTTTTCTCAACATGTCATGTAAGAATAATTTTCTTAGATTTATAGATTAAAAATTTTGATGAGTAAAAAATATATTTTAAATTAAAAATATGTATTTTAATAAGTAGTATAGTTTATTTTTACAAATAATTAAATTTAACTTTAAAATTTGATACAAACAAATGGAAGCTCATATGAGGTCTATTGGTAATAGTAATTACAACTCTGTTAAAACTTTATACTTCATTTCACATTATGAATTCTATTAGAGAGTAAAAATTTTTGTGAATATTAAAATATATTCTGATATTTAATGTCTAAATAAATGTTTTTATGATTTCTGTTGGCTCCCTTTCTATTACTTGTCATTGATAGCCTACAGTCATATTTTTTTTTTAAAAGTGGAAAATATACTACAAAACTTATTGCTTTGTAGAATAACATTTATCGGTTATTTTGTACATTTTTTTGTTAAGTTATTTTATAAAACTGATGTTTATTTTATAATATTTAATAAATGAGACTTTATTTGTGTTTTATGCAGATTAACAATGATGGATGAACAGATAAAACCTGCAAACAGTAAGGCTACAACTGAAACGTTAGGGAATAGGCCTACAATGAAAACTTATTCTAAAGCTGACATGAATAGACTTACAACCAGATCACAAACTGGTGTCCTAAATGAAAGCCATGAAAAAAGGTAAATAAAAATTTGAACATTTTAATTGTACAATATTGAGCTGGTGGCTATTTTTTTCCCATTTTCATTTTTTTTTTCAGCAAAATTTTATTTTATGTCTAAGTTTAGATTGTTTAAAATTTTACTACCTACTTGTTTTACTTACTGAATGATATATTACAAATTTCTAAACACTATTTTTTTTTTCTAGAAAATTATAATTATTAATTATTTTCTCTGTAATTTCAGAAAACCTAGAAATCCCAAAGATCTAACACAAGAGGAAATTGAATATCAAATCTTGCATCCAAGTGGATCAGAAGATGATGAATCAGGCTCAGAAGATGAATTGTGGGAACCATATTTTGGAGAATCTGACTCTGATGAAGCCCCAGATAATAATGATCCCAAACCATCACATGACCACAGATTCTGGATCCCCTTCTCACATAACACCCAAGCCTCCACTTCGCCCTATTCTATGGTATGCCAACCGTGAAAATTACCATGCAAACAATGTACCTAAATTCACTGGTGTGTGCAAGTCTAATATTTCTGGAGATATGCCTATTGATTATTTTTATAAAATGTTTCCTGAGACATTAATGTCAGATATTGTTTACATGTCAAACTATTATGCTACACAAAATGGTAACCCTTCATTTAGATTTACAATTTCAGAACTAAAAGTTTACCTAGGAATAAATTATGTTACATCATACTTACACTATTCCAGGCCAAGGCAATATCGGAGCCCTTATCATGGAACTAGACTTCCTCTTATTGCAGATAACATGACTTATCCCCGTTTCTGTGAAATTCGTAAGTATTTGCATTTCATTGATAATAACACTAATCTCCTTATCAAACTGCAGCCTATAATTGACCACTTTCAGAAAGTGTTTATTAATTCATGTACTCCTGAAGAATTTCTTTCAGTGGATGAAATGATGGTGCCCTTCAAGGGCCGTTCTAAACTCAAACAATATATTAAAAGCAAACCACATAAATGGGGTTTCAAAATCTGGGTTTTAGCTGGAACATCTGGTTGTTATAACTTTGAAATGTATCAGGGATGTTACAACAAGAATAAGAAACCTACAGAATTTGGGGCAGTTGGTGATGTTGTGTTACGTCTTTGTGAAAATTTGAAACAAAAAAATCACAAGGTATTTTTTGACAACCTATTTACCTCCATTCCACTGCTTAAAAAGTTATTTGAAATGGACATTCATGCATCTGGAACAATCAGAATAAATAGACTTCGTGGAGCTGAAGAAAAAATGATACCATCCAAAGACATGAAAAAGGGACCTAGAGGTGCTCACTGCTTGGCTACTTCTGTAACAAATATAACAGTTACTAGATGGATGGACAATTCATTAGTGCATGTAGCATCAACCTTTGCTGGAGCTGAGCCAATTGGAATCGCCAAAAGATGGTCGAGAAAGAAAAAAAAAACAAATAGAGATTCCACGCCCATTCTCAATTGCTGTTTATACAACCATATGGGTGGAATTGATCTAATGGACTCTCTAGTTGGACTATATCGTCACTGTCTCCGCCACAAAAGGTGGTATTTCAGAATTTTTCATCATTTAATGAATGTTTTGGTTATAAATTGCTGGATTCTCTGGAAAAAGTACCCACAAAAGGAAAAACTAGACCTCTTAGAATTTAAAAGCTCTATTGCTAATTCATTAATTTTTACAGGTAGCTCCCGAAAGAGAGGTCGACCATCATTTGAAACTTCCACACCAGCTGTGAAAAATAGAGTGAGAATAAAAGCTCCAACGGAATTGCGAAAAGATGGGGGAACTCACTATCCTAATAAAACTACAAAAAATTATGCTTCAAAATGCCATCTACAAGGATGCAAGAGAAAAACTAGATATTTATGTGACCGTTGCCAGGAACCACTGTGCCCAGAATGTTTTTTACAGTTCCACACTAAAAAATAATTACATTTTATTGCTGTGAACTAAAAAAAAGCCATCATTCATTCATAATCTAATTAGTTTTTTTATTTTTTGTTTTATTAGCCTGTTAGCCTATTGTTTAAATGCCATAACAAAAATTGTAAGTTAATAAAAAAAATTGTGTTACTATAACATGTCTTCCATTAATAAAATTATTCCTAAATATCAACAAATAGCTTTAGGTATTATTTATTAGATAAATGAGAGACATTAACAGTCATTTCAGTATGATGCATGAATTAAGCTTAAATTATTTTGTTGTCATGCTGACAGATAAGCCTCATATGAGGCCCTTCCATTTGAGCCCTTTGGGATTGAAAAAAAATTCTGAAAAAAATCAAACACTTATTTGAAGTTATCTAGATGCAGAAAATACAAAAAAAAAATTTTTCACATGCAAATCTTAGTTCGTGTACGAGAGGGTTAAAGAAAAAATTATGTTCAGTAGCTTACTTACAGCTCAAAAAAATAAAAGCTAGGAATTTTGTAGGACCACAAATTTATGAACTAATATGTGATACTGAAATCATATCTCATCTAGACCCCTTGAAGCTGGCAGCTTGCAATGCCTTTGTGCTGATTGTATATAGCTTTATTGGCAACAACTGATCTGATCAATACACTTAGTTGACAACATATTATAGGCATATCAGCAAATGGGTTACAGGATGTCACTAAAGATGCACTTCTTACACTCCCATCTAAAGCTTTTCCCTTCTAATCTTGGTGATGTAAGTGACGAGCATGATGAGAGGTTTCACCAAGAAATTTTAGTTATGGAAAAAACGTATCAAGGACATGTTACTCCAAACTTGATGGAGAACTTCTGTTAGTCTTTCTCTTGTATTCAGTATCAGACACAGGGGGCAAAAACCAAGTTGGTTCTGTGAGAAGGGCAGTAAAAGGCCATCAAGCCCTCATACAAATGCATTTTTTTTTTGAATACTCAAAAGCAAACATGACTAGATAAAGAGGATGGTTGTTGTCATAGTAAGCAATATTTTTGTGGCAAAAGCTCTATCCTACAAAATTGTCTGAGTAGAAAGGCAAAGACTGTAATTACAGGTACTTACTTATAAGTTGCAGGCTGTCCTTAGTTTGAGAAATTTTAGAATGCTGGATGTCCAGGCTTTAAGCTGCTATTGTTTGAATTGCCTTTACGGTAAAGAAGAAGAATATACTGAAAAAGAAATTGTACTTTACTGGCAAAAGAAAAACTTGACAATCCAAAAAGAAACTGTGATTAATATAATCAAGTATTACAGTGGCTAATAATTCTCCCACAGTATACATGATTGACCACTCTCAAAAAATAATTGAAGCCTTTGTTGAAATTTTTGTTGAACCAGAAATTAGCGAATCTGAAGTTATACCTGAATTTTAAGTTATGCCTGAATTTTAAGTTATGCCTGAATTTTAAGTTAGCCTATACCCGAATCTGAAGACTGGCATGCTGTTAATTTTAATGACTGTGAAGTTGTACAAGGCAACAATGTAGTAGTAAAAGTATGCAATAAATATTTTATGGCAGCCTTACTACAAGTAGATCTGGTTTTGAAAATAAAGAAGTGCAAGCAAATTTTATGCGACAAAAAATTGGAAACTTATTTGTTTGGCTAGAAATTGCTAACATTTCATGAGAATCGATCGCAAATATTATTATAAAAGTAGTTCCTTCATTAATGGTGAGTAAACGAGGGACACAGTATTGTTTTTTGGGTTTTAAAATATTTGCTGGTTGTACATGGGTGGATCAAGAGGGGGGCGCTGGGGGCACGCACCCCCCTCTCAGGGCATAATCACTATGAAAATTTTATATAAAACTATATCCATAAGATGAACATATTGCAGTGCGGGTAACTTTTGTTATTTAATATTAATTTAATGTAATGAAACTTTTGAATGAGATTTGTTCTCTGAAAAAAAAATGTGTCAACTATGACAATTATAAAACTATAACGAAGGTTATACAGTGTTATGAATATTGAAGCTTTTTTTACAAGCTGAACTTATGATAAATATGAATAACAAAAGGAATGCACTGTATCAATGACGAATATATTTTTTAGTCTTCAGAATAATGTTTAGGATATAAATTTAGTTTAATATGTAGGCTTAGTTATAACATCTGTTAGATTTTGATAGTATTTTTTTATATATATATTGTAGTTGCTAGAATCATTAATAGGGGGAGCTGTAAATTATTATAGTCTCAAAATGATCTCAGGGATAAGAACGTGTGTGAGATTTAAAAAAAAGCCATGTGCGGCTGACATGTTGAATTTGTTTGGCTGTATCTTTTGTTGCATGTACGTTGGTATAGTCCTGCCAGATGAATTGGCCAATGTAAGTTGTTAAACCATATTTGGAAGTGTAAATATTCTTATGACAATTAAAATTGAATTTATACTTTACTAGTTATAATTACGAGTGCTTTATCCAGAAATAGATGCTTATAAAATTTGCCACTGTACGGATATTTTACGAGTAGCTAAGTGACGTTTAAAGAGGCCTACTACGATATAACCTTCAAGAATGAATAACATGATGGGACATGCTACCTCTTCTAAAGGTTTTGTTGAAAATTTTACTAACACTGCCAATATCAATAGCCAAAGCAGAACGTAGTTTCTCGACTCCGACGTTTGAAGTGCTGGATGAGAACTAGAATGACTGAAGATCGACTCACGGGACTGGCTCTATTGAATGTTCATAGTGATATCTAAGTTAATATTGAACATGTTATAAATAGATTTGGTAGAAGTAAGTATATAGATCTGTCATTATAGATCTAAGCTAAGTAAAAAAAAAAAAAAACCTGTTACCTAGCTTTTTTATAGACCTAAATATTTAAATTAAAGAAAAATCAATATTAAAATATTAATACCTGTAAATCCTTAATTTAATTATGAAAATAAAAAAATTGTTTGTTTTTACAAATTTGGTAAAATTGATTGTAGCCTACATTTTCCCTATAGTCACAACATTGTTGTCATGAGTATAATATGGCTCCAAAACACATTTTTTGAAGCTTATATTACAAAAAATTTCCAGAAACCCCCACCTGAGGATATTCCATACCACCCCCACCGCTGTAATGCCCCCCTCTGGATCCGCCCCTGTGGTTGTAATAATGTTTAAAAAGTATTTATTTTATTAAATTTGAATTTTGTTTTTCTTTATATAAACATTGTCCAAAGTGAGGTATGTTATGTCCCATGTAACGTAAAAGATACCGTACTTTGAGTTTTAATAATTCTATTGCATAATTTCATTTTACATTATATGACTTCAAACTTTTTAAATGTTGGCTTACAACAAATTACTGTATTATATTAGATGTCATTTATGAAGTTAAATTTCAAAATTAAGGGAGGAAAACAAGTTTATAAATTGTAAGGTCATTTGATGAGCATTACAAAATGTATAATTTAAATCTTGTAATTTTTTTTATTACATTAGTGGTTAGCAGGTTGTAATATGTTGAAATATAGCTTCAAATAGCACTTAATATTCAGATATTGTTAAATATGTGGACATGTCATGTATGTTACAGTAATTTTCTAATGGTCATTAACAATTATTTCTGGAAAAAGGTTTTATTCTATTATCTTTTACATACATAATTAAGTCATTTCAGGGTAACTACTTCCCATTAAAAAAAATTGTGGTAGCCTAGATTTTTTTTTATGAATGTGTCACACAATTTGTAAACATTAAGCTAAATTTGACCTACTGTATATACAAAAATCTGGATTATCAATGGGATCAGATTTATCTTCATCCATGAACCAAATAGCTATGCAAATTATAGAGAAAAAAAATTTTGTCTAACAAAAATTTAGGTATAATTTTTTATGATAGATTTGCAGATGATTTATTAGTTATAACTGAAAATAAAAATAAAGTACAACTAGTTTTAAATAATTTTATGAATTATCTGATTATTTTAAATTCACCTTCTAAAGAAGAAATGAACAAATAAGCTTAACTACCTAGATTTAGAAATTACTAGATTAGGTAAACATTTTGAGTTTGGAGTTCATAGGAAAATAACAGCAACTAATTTAAGGATCAACTATAATTCAGGATACCATAAGCATGTAATTAAAAATAACCTAGATCAAGAAATACACTAATCAACTCACTTCTACAGAAGAAAAAATAAAAATTAAACAAGACAATGTTAGATGGATATTGGAAAAATAGTTACCCTATTTCAAGTATTGAAGAACAAATAAGAATGACAAATAAATTACATAATATAAGTTTAAATACTCAGATAAAGGACACCAAACACAAAAATAAAATAAAAGCAATTAAACTTCATAATAAAAAATTTAATAAAATTAAAAAATAAAAAACAATGAATAATTTACAGATTTAAAATGTATCTAAAAAAAGCCAAAAAAAAAACATACTAACATGTAGGTTTTGTAAATAAACCAAAAACAAATAAAGTTGACATGCAAAGTATAGTTTACCAACTTACTTGTTTTAAATGTGGCAATTTTATATATATGTAATACATCACAAAATTTAAACATATAATGAACATATCAAAAATAAGTTTTAAACAATATATTTGCACACCCAAAAGGAAGAACATTCTTTTAATTTAAACTATAATGAATAGCCTATAAAATATATGTTGAGAAAAATAATCATAGAAGATTGATATTAGTCTTCAGCAGTTAAACATTACCAACCTAACGTTAATTTAGAAAGCGGTAAGAGTATAATAATCAATTGATCCCACACAGTGACACATGCAAATTTCTCTAAACTTATTCAAAATCATAGTCATAAAAAGAGGCATGTAGCCGAAAGCATTTTCATTCTACACATAAAACCTAAAATAAACACATAACCAGCATCTAAATTAATCTACACATGATATACTACATCTATAAGTTTTTATGTTTTAATTTCATGTTGAAGGTAGGATATATTTATTGTTAGCCATACACGTTTTGTTTTTATATTCCTAAATATATATATATTGTGTTTTTTTCTAGATTTGTGTATCACCCTGTAGAGTGTAATAGGCACAAAAGTTCTTGGTTTAATAAATGTTCAAATTCAACAAAAATTGGAAGTCTATTGTAATGCAGTGATCTTCAACCTGGTCACTACCGCCCACTGGTGGGCGATTCAGCTATTATGGTGGGCGGTTGGGGTTTTGTCCATTGTTACAAAAGTTTGTCAGTAATACTGTGCTGTCACAGTCAGCAGTAGTGATCTGTTTCTGTTAATAACAGTTACAAAATCACACTATTTATTTAATTACTTTTAATTTTCACTTTTATAAATGTCAAATTTTTAATTTATAATTTAAAATTTATCTACTTAAGAAATGTTATTGTGATTTCCATTAAACATGAATTGGCGCTGATGTCCCACACACTTGTATC
This sequence comes from Euperipatoides rowelli, assembly GCA_003024985.2. Lineage (NCBI taxonomy): Eukaryota > Metazoa > Onychophora > Udeonychophora > Euonychophora > Peripatopsidae > Euperipatoides > Euperipatoides rowelli. Next base: position 37,969 of record PXIH01S0002407.1, on the reverse strand, counting down.
TGGAACCCAGATATGCATTTTCTTCCAACCCAAAACTAACATTAACCGTACCCTGACTCTAATTACAACATGAATAGCAAATTAAAGGATCTCTAATTTTAACTGCACCCTGACCCTAACTCCAACATAACTATTAAAGCATATTAAAAAATAAGTAATTAATAAAATAACACTCTCTACCATGGATAACTTAGAACTTAAGCAACCTCCGATTGGATCCCAGATATGCATTGTCCTCCAGCTAAAAATCAGCCAAACACTAATGTCGCACACTCCATCTGTGTGCATTACATAGACTATACTAAGTAGTTAGATTTATGAAAGTAAGCACACATATGATTCAAATAAGAAATACACTCATCTATTACCTATAAACAGCTTCCTATTTCATAAACTTTATTGTTTTCACATTTAACTTTTTTTCAATTTAAGCAGCTCAATAAACTTTATTGTTTTTCAGATTCAACTTTCTTTTTTTTTTTGCAATTTAAGCAGCTTAATAAACCTTATTGTTTTCACAAATATAACGTTCTTTTTTTATTATTTTCAATTTAAACAGCTCCCGCGCTAGTAAGCTCTGTATCGATGGAGATGCAGAAATTCATTTAATTTAAATTATCTCTATATAAACATACTGAAAGTAGAAATAAACAAAAATAATTTATTATAAGTGGAACAGGAGGGCGGTAAGGAAATTTTTATCATACAAAAGTGGGAGGTAGGTATAATAAGGTTGACGGACCCTGTTGTAATGTATGGAAGGGGGATAATATTTAATTATTTTAGTAAATTATTTATATGTATTTGCTCATGCATTCGGAATGTTTTACTTTAATTTGTGATGTGTTTATTTTAGTTAATTAATTGCTATTAATGAGTGTTGTATGTTATCAAAGCTCTGGTTGCTTTCTGAACACATTCCCTGCTATTTTTTTTCCAATCCCAAGGAACTGACTAAACATATCACAATCAGTGATACTATGGAAACCAAGTAGAGTTCTTCATTGCATCACTTAACTTTGCAGCAATTTCATGAATATTGATGTACCAGGTTGGCTTAATTCTCTGAATTCATGTGTTTTCAGCCAGGCCATTCCAAATCAATCGCATTAGAACATCTGTATCATCAGATTAGATAACCAATGTTGAGTAAACTTTCTGCAAATCATGGGAGCTGTGCAAAAACAATCATGTGTCAGCTTCTTGTTGATAGGAAAGCATAAAAACATCACCAGAATTCAAAACCGTTCCTGTTGGAAGCCCACCTACAATAACCTCTATGCCATGGACAGCCTTAGCAAGAAGAATTATTGAT